>KZ807133.1:408976-426245 GCA_000696205.2 Oncopeltus fasciatus
TATATATAATATTATTGAATTAAAATTTTGTTTATACTGTAATGAAGTATTATCATTCCAATTTTAGATTATGGAAGTTATATTTACTGTTGGCGTAGGAAGTAGACTGGAGGGCCTGTTTAATGTTGAGGACCTTTTTCGAAAGGAATAACTAAAATATGAGTTTAGTTATTTAAACTGCAGCTTCTGAATAAAGAAGAAACCGTTATCAGCAAGCTATTTGTTGTATTAATTCCTTTTTCTTTTTTTTATTTAGTGAATTATTGTTTATATAAAACAAAATAAAAAATTGAGTGCCTAAAATGTAGTAATTGACATGCATGAGTCGCATGACAAAGGTCCTGGGTTCGAATCCCTGCTTGACCTCAACCTAATCCAGGTTACAGGATTCGAATTCTAAGATCCCGTTCCCCAGTCGACCACCAGGCAGGGCTAGTATCACGGTGCTAGTGTTCCAGTATGACTAATTTACGGAAAGAAAGAGCTTCCCCGAATTAGTTGGTGAGATGTATCAGACTACATTTGATAAGTCATCTAAGAGAGCTACCTCTACTGCCAAGTTGAAGGGGGATTGGAAGCGTAACGGATACCGCGATTCATAAAGGAATACCGGATCACATATCCGATTGTGTTGTATGAGTGTGCAGGAGTGAAAATAGATCTCTGCGGTCTGGTTAAAGCACATGAATTCATCCTGAGCTGGCTAACTAATGGAGAATGAGATATGATAAATAAACTATTTTAAAGTCTGGTGTGCTGTCCATTGTACTGAAAATGTTCGTCTCGAAGGAGCAGATTTCCTTTGCTTCATTAAAGAGAAGCAGACATAAATAAGAGAGTAAATGAAGTATTACCACCTCCCATGTTCGTACTTTAAAGGAGCTTGTAATTGGTGGGCTCTTTTTGTATGAGCTTAATAAATAAATGTCTGATAGTATATTTAGGATTAGGATTAGGATCAGGTTATAGGGCGATCAACATCATGGTTATTACGCCCTGACTGTTGGGTTAATTAAATTTTTTCATATATGCTTGTTTCTCTTAAAACGCACATAAGTTTGCCTACATTGGATTCATGGTTTGCAAGGGATGCCGACAATTGTCTTGGGAGGTTTTTGCATGTAAATAGATTAGAGTAATAAGGGGAATTCCTCGATGATAGTATATTTATTCACCGGTATATGATTGAACTGGGTTTGTTATTTAATGGTTCGCCATGAATCGGTATGGTGATATATTATTATTACAGTTTACATTTATATTGGGAAATTGGTCGATTCCGACATATGCACAGTGGTAGAGAAAGGAATGTAAATGAGGGTTAGAGATTTGCGGAAAGGCATATATGATCTGAGTACGTCCAGCGCCATGGGCCTACTAGACCAACCCCACCATCTCCGCGAGCCAACCCACCACTAAACCCTAGCACTTACCCCCCAATGACCTTCACCCTACAAATTAATTCAGACACATTAAAAAAAAAAAAAAATAATGATTTGAATATTTTATTTAGGTTGTTCCTTAAGATATCATCAGAAGACCACTTCCTAACAAATTCATTGATACCATTCATTGGTAAGCAAGATAGTCGGCCAATATTTGCTTTATGGTGACAACTTCTTAGGATGTTTGGCAGACAGCTGCCAATAGTTAGAGGAGAAATGATAATTATTAATGTTCATTAACAGATTTATTAAGAAATTGCTTGCTTCGATAAATAACATCTGCATCTCATAGAAGGTATTAATGGCAATAAAACATTCAATGAACAATTAATGAGAGGGAATAGAATAAAAAAATCTTTCTGTCCCAGCCAGGAATCGAACCTGGACCTCCTGCTATCCGGGCCGGCGTGCTTAGCCATTACACCACCAGGACGAGCTAGATATCTCGTTAAATTCCCTCTATACTAGCGAGAGCCTAACCCATGAGAAAAATAAAGTAAGTGACGAGAGTCGACAAGTAGCTTGACAATGTCAGCTCCTTCGAGTTTAAGGTCTTTCTCATGGGTTAGGGATAAAAAACCACAACCAAATAAAATATTTATAAAAATAAAACAATCAATACTTTTACTCGCTTTATTATTAAGTCTATAATAAATTAATCAAATTATTAATTTATTATTATTTATAAGTCAAGCAAAATATAAATTTCATTTAAATTACGTTAGTTTTTTTCTTCAAATCCGAGAGAAATGACTGTGAAAATTTCGGGTGCTGGTGATCAGTTTTGATTAGGGACCAGTGGGAGTAAAAACAAAGAAAAACATCTGGCATTGACTGGAAGTCAACCCGGGCCATATGAATGGCTCCGTAAATCTGCCAGACTCCGACGGAAACCAGCATGAATTACAGAACTCTTGGGATTTATCATCGCCCTGTCACGTAATTGGGGGAACGCGTGTACACTCAGCCGCCAATTAGATGGAATAATGATGCTTTTGAAGGATTTTAAAAATGCTCGAGTAAAATACATGATTTCATAAATTCTTGTTTTTTCCTGATTTATGTAATTACAAATTATTATAATAACAGTTTTTTCAAATTAGTCAGAGAAACAAGGCGCTGCTCATTTATCTTTCTGCCAACCAAGTAGGGAATGTAAGGGAAAAAGGATAGTGACGTGCCTAACAAAAAAAAAAAAAAATTTTTTTGACAATTACAATTTAATTTGTCTTGCNTTTAAATTATTAATGTTTGAGCAAAAGTTGATATATCATTTTAAACTCTATTCTAGTACCCTCACCATTATTGTTTAAAATTAAATCCTAACCTGCTATCATTATGTAACATGAAATATGAAAACAATCTTAGATTAGTAAATGGCACAAAAAAAAAAACGATACTTGCTTTTTTTTTTTTTTACAATTTTGGGAATAATTAATCAATTATCTTAGTAATCAACTCAAATTTTAAATACACTTAGAAAATGGTTCAGATTATTTACACAAATTAAAAAAATTGCTTTAAACTGTGAAAATTTTAAGAACTAAACAAGTATATAAGAATTGTTTTTTCATGTTTTTTTGTTATTTTATATGTTCATTTTTTAATAATAAAAAAAGAGAAGAATTTAGAAAATATAAAATATAACTTTAAAACAGTTTCTAATAACTGGAGGATATGATGAAAAGTGCACTAGAATAAGATGGGTCTTGTAGGACATATGTGGGATGTAGATGGGAGTGTGTCGGTCTGACACCTTCATGTGAGACATTGGATCAGATCCTCTTATCTCTGAAAGGCTTTAGAGATCAATGATGAGAGAACCATATCTTCTTCACTAAATTCTCACCTATCTCTTCTCTACTGCACCCCCCTCCCCGCCACCATCCTCTCATATTCCCTGTAGCTCATTTTCCCTGTCAGCTTTGTAAGGAAAATGTCAGACAACTTAGATGCAAATTTCAACTCTTACATTGCCAGTTTTGAACAAGTCAACCGTCACTGCAACCTATTCCATTTATTGAATCTTGGGAAAATTTCTACAATTCTTTAACGACTCTAAACGAAGTATTTCCGATTCTGGTCCAAGATAGTTTTACAAAGTTTACATAATACATATAAAAACATGTAACATTATTTTAAAAAAAAGCATAATAAGAAAAGTATTTTAAAATACAACTTGTTGGGGGACTCCTTCCGGAAACCAAATTCGGTATTAAGGATTTCACATGGTTAAATGGTAGTGTATGCATTTTCAAAATTGAACTGAATTCTTACTCGTGGGAGGGTTCTTTGAAGATGATTAAATTAAACGATCTTTAATAATTTGAAAGTAAACAATTTATAGATAATTATTTTTTTAGAAACGTAAAAAATACTTTTGCGGAAAAGGTATATTGAAGAAGAAACTCAAGAATCATGCTAATTCTCTTTTTTCCTCTAATGTTATCTTCTTTCCAAGTTGAGTGATAAGTGTAGTTTATATATTTTATTATATTATGTAAAAACTGATAAAATATCTCAACTCCTGTGAAATTCGTAGTTTTCAGGCTTTTTTTTTTTTAATTTATTTATTCTTATTTTTATGAAATGTCGGAAATCTGCCTCTAACTTTATTTTATTTTATTTTTTAAAATTAAATTTCTAGCTTTTGCACAGTTATTGCGATATGAAAAAACTTCCTGTCAACAGTCGAAGTGCATTCGCCTGATAATAAATTTCATGCTAATTAAAAAAAGTAGTAGCGTTTGTAGAGTTAATAAAATGTGTCGAACTACAGAAAATTGGGCTTTTATTAAAAAGGAAAATTAGAAGTATGTTTCAAGTCTAGACCAAGAGGTTTGAGGTATTTATGTGCATTTTTGTTTTGTTCTACTGCTTTTTTAATTCTAGTTGCAATGCACCTTGTGTTGTGCGCATTATCTTTTATGCACAATCAATTTACCTCGGTTCATATTTGTTTGAAACAATTTGTTTGATCCAAGTTGTTTGCATTCCTCATTGCACCAAGTGGCAAGAGGTCGCCTGGGTTTTCCGGAGATTTGTAGTATCCTTACCGTGCCTGCATTTATCATTCCACTTCTAATCAGATCATTAGCTGTGCTTACATCTAGTAAATCTGGTTGTTCATAAGGAATTTTGGCCACTTTTCCGTATTTGTCCATTCTGCTTAATTTTTCAATTTTTCATATAATTTTGGGTATAAGATTGCTTACAAGAAAGGGGTTGAGGGTTGGGAGGTGGGGTGGTTTGAGGGGAAGGAGTGAGTGGGAGAGGGGTCCTGGCAGATGCCGTGGGAGGGGATGTAAGAATTCCAGGGGCTTGCCAGGTTGTTGTTTGATCCCCGTCTGCCTAGACGGAAATACTTTTTAAAAACGTGCAGATGACATATCTTGCGGTTTACAGATGCCAGTGTTTTATATACATAACTTTTATTGCCAATTACTCTGAAAAACTGGGAGCTGCTGTTGTTTTAAGACTTTTGCGTGCCTCTCTCGGTATTTTATTTTCATTTACTTGTATATTTTTATTCTCTCTTTCTGCCAAAAATGCAGAACAAATGCGGGAATGAAGGTGTTGGTTGCTTTACAGTTGTAGTTGTCAATACATCATTTTAAAAGCTTTGTTACTTATCTGGTAAATACTATTTTAAGTATTTTTCAATGATATTTAATGATATCCCTCATTCTGTTAGAGGTGTAGTATATATATTTTCTAAATATTTTTCTTATTTTTCTACTACTCATTTTATTCATTGAGATATAAGTTTTTTATATTCTTAAATACTGAGGATGCAAGTAATGGGAGGAGACATTCCTGCGGATGTAAACGGGGAGTCGTCCCTAGTTGTCACCTTTCTTATCAGCGGCCGCAAACTGGTTCACCGTTCAATTGTGGTATACATCGATGAAGACGTCATTCTAGGATTGGACTTGATGATCAAATACCAACTCATGAGGTACTTGCTAAGAGGAGTGGTAACATTAGGCAATGGAGAAGTTGTCCTTCGCGCAGGGGAAGACTATGTCACTAGTGTGAGAAAAGGAATAGACGATATCCACGAGGACAATTACACTAACATTCTGGGGGCTAGTAACAGAATGAAGAAACGATACGACATCAACCAAGTGACTTAATATGGCTGCATAATCCTTGGAGACGTTGGAGGTACTCTCCCAAACTCCAGAATTCTTGGGAAGGTCCTTATGAAAAAATAACCAGGATTGACGACGTCTTATACCGCATTAAAAAGCAATAAAAAAGGAAAACCAAGATAACTTCAACCAATCGTGAAGGAGATCACGGAATCTAACGATAAAAAAATTAGGCTCTAATTCACGAACCGACTTACCTGTACAACCCCAATTGACCATCCAGGCCTATTACAAGAACATCTTCACGCTGCCCAAGGTCTACGCTCTTTTGCATTGTATCTGAGAATTTGGGATCGTCCAGAGGAATAGCTACGGTCTTCAGAAGAAGTTCAACGGTTTCGAGAAACAGGGACGGCTCACCAACATACGAAATAAGGAGTATCATCGACTTGCGGAAGCAGATCCATAAGCTGGCGTTCACCAAGCTTAC
Source organism: Oncopeltus fasciatus (assembly GCA_000696205.2). Taxonomy (NCBI): domain Eukaryota; kingdom Metazoa; phylum Arthropoda; class Insecta; order Hemiptera; family Lygaeidae; genus Oncopeltus; species Oncopeltus fasciatus. The sequence continues at coordinate 415,006 of KZ807133.1, forward strand.
CATCCCCAAGTTAGGTTGTGGGTATGACAGCCTTGATTTGAAGGCTTCACTGCTACAGGGATTACCATCATAGGGTGACGTTTTCAACCCGGGAAAAACTACTATGACCATGTCAGGCATGGATGTCGCTTCGAATCCGCCCTTCAGTTAAGACCTGTTCCAGGACAGAGCAGTCTTAAGGAGGGGGTGATATTGAAGACTGAGCAAGCAGCTAATAAAAGGAGACTGTTTCTTGACCCGTCCAATTGAAAGTGGCCACATGCTTCTTAATGACACCACTCAACTTCGTGAAGGGGAAACCATGTTTCTCATAAACAGATCCTCGATTCATCTGGGCCTGCCTAGGACATTCCATACAGTTATAAAAGCGGCTTGGCCTCAAGTCATTGTCAGATTCAGTGTCAAACGCGTTGTCTCAACGTGGCACTAACTAGTAAGTGCAGACAATTTAGCAAGTTGTTTTGAGGCCTCTTTGCAAAGAAGAACCTTTAATTTATTTGTAATTATTTTATAATTAGCTGTAATTATATTTATCTTTTCTATTGATTTATTTCTCAGTATTAAGAGCAGTAAACTTAAGTATTATCTGTTATTTGCAGTATAATTTATACATATTGTAATAAATTTATTTCTGCATTTAATTATTATTTACCCGAAGCCCATAACAATATATTTTGACCATTTTATCGTACTATAATATAAAAAATACAATAAAGTAAGCAGTGAATGAAATTATCATTAATTTATCAGAATTCCCAACTGATTTATCATCTGTTGTAATTTCTCATTTGATGTCCATTACTTGTAGGATAATAATAATCCTGAGTCCCCGGATGCGGGTGTACCTGCTGCGGTTACGGTTTCGTCTGGTCCACCGCGAGGCCATAGACGCCATCGTTCGCCGCTCCAAGATGGGCGACTGGTTCCTGCTCTACATGCTCGGCGAGAACATCGACTGCATCATCTTCAGGGACGTCATTCACGAGCTCGCCTCCAGGCTAGGCTCCTCCAAGCACGAGACTCTCGAGGCTTAGCAGGTAATCTCATACCTCCTATTATCCGTCTTCATTGGTTTCCGCAAACCATCTTCTGTTGGCGAGCGCTTTCGGACATTGTCCATCTTCTGGCCGAATACATACGTTCACTGTCACGGTCTGTATTCAACTGCGGATGATGGTTTGCGGAAACCAATGAAGACGGAGAATAGAAGGTATGAGAGTTCTGTATTAATTGGTGGTATAAATAATAACCCTTTAGATTATTTACCTTAGCAGGTAATGTTTGTCCATTAAAATAGTGTGTACTCTATTTCTGATAAGTAGGGATTGGCTAATATACCCACAAATCTAACTGATTTCTGCATATACCATTTTTATTTTACTTAACTAAATTTGTTAAAAACAGGATTTCAATGTTAAATTTTAATCCTGTAATTTTGGTTAGTGAAATGAGCAAATTTTTTAACTTTTTTATTTCTTTTCCTATTAAATAAGAATGATAATAAGCTGATAATGCGGAAAGCGCATATGTAAGAAAACTTTTGGAAGTTGTTTAGAATTGCTTAGACCTCATTTCTACCAGCTTCACTCTTTTCCACAGTAAACTGCCATACCATCCTAATTCACTAGCACAGATCTTGTCTTCCAACTCCAACCACTACAACCCTCCCCGTCGACTCAAATTAAGATGGCCCCTTGACCTCCTGGGGACATAGTCTGTATGAATTGCTTAGTAGACATTTATATATAACTCCTGTGATTTCGAATAACGTAGACGGTCATTTGCCTTCTTTAAAACAATACAAACTCCATTAGAACTCATCTGTCTTTAGATAATTTGCCTTTTGTTAGAATTATCCAACTTTTTTTTTTTTGAAATAGAGTAATAAATTATGATGTTTTCCGACTTTAAAGATAACTTTGCGCATATTTTAAACAGTTTATTATGATGGGACTTAAAATGTACTCATTTTGGGAATTCCCAAAACCAGGTTGGGAGATATTTACTCTCAATTAACCTACTAGCGATTTTAAGACAATTACTAGAAAGGCAGTTAGCTTAGAACCATTAATTAATTCAAAAATAATTGCTTATATTTAGATTTCTGCTAAAATTCTCTTTCCCCATGTAATACACAAGGTTAGCCAGGTCATTTACTTGGTTTGTATATAACCCTGTAATCCCCTCTCCCTGTATTTAAACACTCTACTGTGTGTAAACAGTCTTCAAGAGAAACAGATAACAATGGCATTACAAGAGCATCCAGCCAATAATGTTAGTATATTATCGTCTATCCTGAAGTACATTGCTGTAACTACACTCTCCCGTGTAAGACTTGGAAGAGGGTGTATGAGTTGACAGTGCGAGTTGTGCGAAACTTGAGCCTTTATTCGATATCGGCCTTTTCTGTTTGAAAGCTTCGTTTTATTGGAAATAAAGTTCTTTGACAACTTCCTCATCTTCGTCAGTATAAAATGTAGTCCGTTACGAAGGAGCATCGTGGTATTTAAACTTTCCATGTCTTGCAATCTTCCACTCTTGGGAAGAACATATCTTTTATCAACAAACAATTTACGTTTATGTTCACGTAGGCTTCGACGGTCGTCAGAATTCTTTTCTTTTCAGCCCTGAAGAAGCCATCACATGATGTGCGAAAGCTCGGCAAATATCAAAAACTTAACACGGTCCAACTCGGAAGAAGAAACGGTAAATTTACGTTTAGTTCAATTTTTTAAAACTAAATATTCTTCTGCAGTAATACAAAAAAAAATTTCTAAATCCCACATGACATTTCAATAATCCCAATGCATTACCCAACCGATTTCGCACTTTGAGGAACTCACATTTTCATTTTAAATTTCAAAAACTATATGCCATATTTCATTAGAAAAACTATTAGTCTGCATTTTATAGGTCGTAAATTTAAAATTTATGATACTGGTAAACCCCCAGTCCAAAATTTTGTGAAATATCAAATTATTTGGAGTACAAAATATTAATGTGATGTCGCAAAAAAAGGAATGAAGTGAAATTCTGCTTTATATGCTGATATAGAATGCAGACACTTTTCTATTTCTGCTGAGCTTGCACTGGCTCTTGGTAAGATACTATCTAAAAAAAAAAAAAAAATTACTTCCATTGCAGTAAGATAGGAGTAAATCATATCTTCATGAATATTTATTTTGGTTTTTAGGCCAAGAGGGTAATTTTAAATTGTGTTTAGAGAAGGAATTCAGGGATCCATGGGAGCAATGAATATTTTAAAGGAATTTAGTAAATATCCGCTTAAATAAACTCCTGCCTAGGTAAGAGTGAAAGTTTGAACTGGAATTAAACTTCAAGAATTTATTTGAATCGTACCTCCTCGGCAGTAGTTTTTTTTTTTTTGTTTTAAGCTCCCTGTACGATTCAAATAAATAATGAAATACGGGATTACTTTACCACAATTATCATCATGATATGAGCTTTAATCAATTTTGTTTATTCTGTTCCCTTGCACTAAGAATTGTTAAAATATACGTGGGATTAAATACCACAAAAAATAATATTTACAAAAACATATTGCTAGCCACATAATAATCAGAAGCAAGCTAACAAAGACTATACTTAAAACTTCTTTTAAAAAAAATATTGATTTATTGTTTGATAAGTGAATAATTGTACTCAGTCCAGTTATTCTATTGCAGATGAGATCAGTCGTCTATCCATTTCTTCGGCAGTAAGTTCTTGCACTTTAGTAAAATAACTTCAAGAACATATATTTAAAACCCGTTCTTGTAAAGCTCACTCTCCTGGTTTTGCTGGCTCAGAAGAGAGCTAACAGTAGAGTATGACCCATGTCACCAGAGTACAAGACATTCTAATTTTTTTTTTTTTTTTTTTTTAAATCGGAAATAGCACTTCTCCAGTTACAACGGGCGGTGTCTTATGTGTGTGTGTGTGTGCATGTGTGTTCGAGGGCCCCTATTTATAGAGACGTCACAGCGGGCTGTTTTACTTGGAAACAAACTCTCACCGAACAACTATTTTTCTTGCTTATAAAGAAAACAAACACTAACACTTCTTATCTTCCGCCCGCCTCAAACGTCTTGACGTGGGCCTAACGCCTGATTCATATGGGATTACAGAACATAACACTCTTCTATACCTATATTCCAACTTACATCAATGCTATTGTTGAAAGATATATACTACCAATTTCACTTATATGGATTTTTTAATGTTTAACAGAAACTAACTGTCTTACCAAATCATGAAAAACAGAAATAATGTCAGATAATCACAGACCATGTCTTCCAACTCCAACCCCTGCAACCCTCCCTGTCGACTCAAACGAAGATGGCCCCGCGACCTCCTGGGGACATAGTCTGTAAATAATTTGAGAGTGGTGTCATTGGTCACTTCCGCTCCTCATGTGATTGACATTGAATGTAATTTTTACTTCATTGTGATCAAATTACAAATTGTTTTTATTTAACAGAATGTAATAAATAAATAAAGGTTTATAAAAAAGAAAAAAAAGAAAAGAAAAAAAGAATGCCAAAGTAAACTATGGACGTGTTCTAACACGTGAATGCTCTAGCATTCAGTGTTATTACTCGTATTCGATTCATCTGAGGTCGAGTAATGAAGTTAAAATGCTTTGTGCGAGTACAGGTATTTTTATTTACATACGGGTGGTTTGTAAAAAAGAAAACAGATAAATGGAGGATCGGTCTTCAGAAGATAAAGGAAATAAACTACTCTATAAAAATCTAAAGAGTAATGTAAATAAGAAATATTTATTACCTATTAATAAAATTTCGGGTCATAAGCCATATTAGGGCTTTAAAACAAATACAAAGAACTAAGAGGGGTACATAAAGCAATAAATGTTAAATACAACAAAGATTAAGGTAATTTAAACTAATATTATATATCCTATAAATTATTGGATACATAATCCCAAGTAGTTGAAAAAACATTTGACTTTATTAAAAATCATGGAAGTTGGGGGTTGGTATTGTGACAAGACGACTCCCTCTCATCCGGATATTGCGACAAAACAAATTAGAGAATGTCTCCGACCAAAAAATGGATCGCATGTTGGAAAAACATAAATAATTTTGAGTATGCCCAGATGGTGTATACAACAAGAAACAAGACATACAAGAATACATATAAGAGAATGCACATAAATAACATGGAATGCATGAAAGTAAGCCGTACAATACATATGATCTCATAAATGAAGAAAATTAACCTTCCCAGAAGGAGTTCACAAAAAACTCATTGGGTCTGGAGTTACCTCTATCAACGGCCGTCTTCGATTGAGGTCGATCAAAGAACTGCCAGTGGAAATCGAACCTCCTCAGCTACCCGCATTCTGAAGTCTATAATGATCCCCAAGGCGATCAAGCTAAGCACAATGCCATTATAAAGTCAGTACAGATATCTTCTGCGAATCAAGGGTCCTAACAAATATCCTGGAGTATAAAATAGACAGATTTGAGCGCTAAGTCCTATGACGGGCCTCAAGTGTAATGAGTGTTGACTGAGTACTATAGAAATAAAAGAAAAGAAGCAGCCGATTGCGCACTACATGAAGGCAGAGAGGTTACAATGATCAGGTTATGACTTGAGAAAAAGACAACGCATCTGTACCCTTATTCATTATGATTAACACAGCAGTGATGGAAACTCCATCCAAAGGGAGATTAAGAAACTGATAATTTGAATGAATGACTAAAGTAAGACGTTAAACTGTCTGTGAGTATGTTATATTTTATTAGTCTTATAAAATACTTCTACACCAGAGAAAATATGAATGACTTTATACTTTACATAGATTTATTTTTGGAGAGATATCGAACAAGTTCTGAGATATAATAACCACGAATATCTCAATATTTTGAACTCTATTTTTGGCAAAGCTGATAGAAATGTGTTTCGTTCAATATTAAACAACTAAAATAGTATTTCATCTGGTCTAATTCTATATTTAATCATAAAGATATAATGTGTCTTAGCCATTATGTTGAAGTGTGGTTAAAGAATTATAGTCTGTTATAATCCACTGTAAAAAATTTCCATAAGTATGAATTTAACTGGCAAATAAAAAGCGTTTCTGAACTGAGTGCTAGCGTAAGCATAGCATCAATTACTGAAGCACTCGACCTGTACTCACGAACATACACATTATATAGAATAAACACATATCATAATCTATTGACACAAAATCGCCCGCACGCGCGTGCACATACACAGAGAGAGACAGAGTGAGTAAGAGAGAGACAGAATGAATTTTACAATTGTTAAAAATTCTTTATACATAGATGTTCTGAAATAGATTTAATTAATTACAGATAATATTGCACATAAACGCTTTCGTAAAGATTCAATTATTATATATATTATAATTATAATTATAATCTATATTATTTTATTTCATTTGAAACTTTATTGGTNTATTGAATTAAAATTTTGTTTATACTGTAATGAAGTATTATCATTCCAATTTTAGATTATGGAAGTTATATTTACTGTTGGCGTAGGAAGTAGACTGGAGGGCCTGTTTAATGTTGAGGACCTTTTTCGAAAGGAATAACTAAAATATGAGTTTAGTTATTTAAACTGCAGCTTCTGAATAAAGAAGAAACCGTTATCAGCAAGCTATTTGTTGTATTAATTCCTTTTTCTTTTTTTTATTTAGTGAATTATTGTTTATATAAAACAAAATAAAAAATTGAGTGCCTAAAATGTAGTAATTGACATGCATGAGTCGCATGACAAAGGTCCTGGGTTCGAATCCCTGCTTGACCTCAACCTAATCCAGGTTACAGGATTCGAATTCTAAGATCCCGTTCCCCAGTCGACCACCAGGCAGGGCTAGTATCACGGTGCTAGTGTTCCAGTATGACTAATTTACGGAAAGAAAGAGCTTCCCCGAATTAGTTGGTGAGATGTATCAGACTACATTTGATAAGTCATCTAAGAGAGCTACCTCTACTGCCAAGTTGAAGGGGGATTGGAAGCGTAACGGATACCGCGATTCATAAAGGAATACCGGATCACATATCCGATTGTGTTGTATGAGTGTGCAGGAGTGAAAATAGATCTCTGCGGTCTGGTTAAAGCACATGAATTCATCCTGAGCTGGCTAACTAATGGAGAATGAGATATGATAAATAAACTATTTTAAAGTCTGGTGTGCTGTCCATTGTACTGAAAATGTTCGTCTCGAAGGAGCAGATTTCCTTTGCTTCATTAAAGAGAAGCAGACATAAATAAGAGAGTAAATGAAGTATTACCACCTCCCATGTTCGTACTTTAAAGGAGCTTGTAATTGGTGGGCTCTTTTTGTATGAGCTTAATAAATAAATGTCTGATAGTATATTTAGGATTAGGATTAGGATCAGGTTATAGGGCGATCAACATCATGGTTATTACGCCCTGACTGTTGGGTTAATTAAATTTTTTCATATATGCTTGTTTCTCTTAAAACGCACATAAGTTTGCCTACATTGGATTCATGGTTTGCAAGGGATGCCGACAATTGTCTTGGGAGGTTTTTGCATGTAAATAGATTAGAGTAATAAGGGGAATTCCTCGATGATAGTATATTTATTCACCGGTATATGATTGAACTGGGTTTGTTATTTAATGGTTCGCCATGAATCGGTATGGTGATATATTATTATTACAGTTTACATTTATATTGGGAAATTGGTCGATTCCGACATATGCACAGTGGTAGAGAAAGGAATGTAAATGAGGGTTAGAGATTTGCGGAAAGGCATATATGATCTGAGTACGTCCAGCGCCATGGGCCTACTAGACCAACCCCACCATCTCCGCGAGCCAACCCACCACTAAACCCTAGCACTTACCCCCCAATGACCTTCACCCTACAAATTAATTCAGACACATTAAAAAAAAGTTTTGCTGGCTCAGAAGAGAGCTAACAGTAGAGTATGACCCATGTCACCAGAGTACAAGACATTCTAATTTTTTTTTTTTTTTTTTTTTTAAATCGGAAATAGCACTTCTCCAGTTACAACGGGCGGTGTCTTATGTGTGTGTGTGTGTGCATGTGTGTTCGAGGGCCCCTATTTATAGAGACGTCACAGCGGGCTGTTTTACTTGGAAACAAACTCTCACCGAACAACTATTTTTCTTGCTTATAAAGAAAACAAACACTAACACTTCTTATCTTCCGCCCGCCTCAAACGTCTTGACGTGGGCCTAACGCCTGATTCATATGGGATTACAGAACATAACACTCTTCTATACCTATATTCCAACTTACATCAATGCTATTGTTGAAAGATATATACTACCAATTTCACTTATATGGATTTTTTAATGTTTAACAGAAACTAACTGTCTTACCAAATCATGAAAAACAGAAATAATGTCAGATAATCACAGACCATGTCTTCCAACTCCAACCCCTGCAACCCTCCCTGTCGACTCAAACGAAGATGGCCCCGCGACCTCCTGGGGACATAGTCTGTAAATAATTTGAGAGTGGTGTCATTGGTCACTTCCGCTCCTCATGTGATTGACATTGAATGTAATTTTTACTTCATTGTGATCAAATTACAAATTGTTTTTATTTAACAGAATGTAATAAATAAATAAAGGTTTATAAAAAAGAAAAAAAAGAAAAGAAAAAAAGAATGCCAAAGTAAACTATGGACGTGTTCTAACACGTGAATGCTCTAGCATTCAGTGTTATTACTCGTATTCGATTCATCTGAGGTCGAGTAATGAAGTTAAAATGCTTTGTGCGAGTACAGGTATTTTTATTTACATACGGGTGGTTTGTAAAAAAGAAAACAGATAAATGGAGGATCGGTCTTCAGAAGATAAAGGAAATAAACTACTCTATAAAAATCTAAAGAGTAATGTAAATAAGAAATATTTATTACCTATTAATAAAATTTCGGGTCATAAGCCATATTAGGGCTTTAAAACAAATACAAAGAACTAAGAGGGGTACATAAAGCAATAAATGTTAAATACAACAAAGATTAAGGTAATTTAAACTAATATTATATATCCTATAAATTATTGGATACATAATCCCAAGTAGTTGAAAAAACATTTGACTTTATTAAAAATCATGGAAGTTGGGGGTTGGTATTGTGACAAGACGACTCCCTCTCATCCGGATATTGCGACAAAACAAATTAGAGAATGTCTCCGACCAAAAAATGGATCGCATGTTGGAAAAACATAAATAATTTTGAGTATGCCCAGATGGTGTATACAACAAGAAACAAGACATACAAGAATACATATAAGAGAATGCACATAAATAACATGGAATGCATGAAAGTAAGCCGTACAATACATATGATCTCATAAATGAAGAAAATTAACCTTCCCAGAAGGAGTTCACAAAAAACTCATTGGGTCTGGAGTTACCTCTATCAACGGCCGTCTTCGATTGAGGTCGATCAAAGAACTGCCAGTGGAAATCGAACCTCCTCAGCTACCCGCATTCTGAAGTCTATAATGATCCCCAAGGCGATCAAGCTAAGCACAATGCCATTATAAAGTCAGTACAGATATCTTCTGCGAATCAAGGGTCCTAACAAATATCCTGGAGTATAAAATAGACAGATTTGAGCGCTAAGTCCTATGACGGGCCTCAAGTGTAATGAGTGTTGACTGAGTACTATAGAAATAAAAGAAAAGAAGCAGCCGATTGCGCACTACATGAAGGCAGAGAGGTTACAATGATCAGGTTATGACTTGAGAAAAAGACAACGCATCTGTACCCTTATTCATTATGATTAACACAGCAGTGATGGAAACTCCATCCAAAGGGAGATTAAGAAACTGATAATTTGAATGAATGACTAAAGTAAGACGTTAAACTGTCTGTGAGTATGTTATATTTTATTAGTCTTATAAAATACTTCTACACCAGAGAAAATATGAATGACTTTATACTTTACATAGATTTATTTTTGGAGAGATATCGAACAAGTTCTGAGATATAATAACCACGAATATCTCAATATTTTGAACTCTATTTTTGGCAAAGCTGATAGAAATGTGTTTCGTTCAATATTAAACAACTAAAATAGTATTTCATCTGGTCTAATTCTATATTTAATCATAAAGATATAATGTGTCTTAGCCATTATGTTGAAGTGTGGTTAAAGAATTATAGTCTGTTATAATCCACTGTAAAAAATTTCCATAAGTATGAATTTAACTGGCAAATAAAAAGCGTTTCTGAACTGAGTGCTAGCGTAAGCATAGCATCAATTACTGAAGCACTCGACCTGTACTCACGAACATACACATTATATAGAATAAACACATATCATAATCTATTGACACAAAATCGCCCGCACGCGCGTGCACATACACAGAGAGAGACAGAGTGAGTAAGAGAGAGACAGAATGAATTTTACAATTGTTAAAAATTCTTTATACATAGATGTTCTGAAATAGATTTAATTAATTACAGATAATATTGCACATAAACGCTTTCGTAAAGATTCAATTATTATATATATTATAATTATAATTATAATCTATATTATTTTATTTCATTTGAAACTTTATTGGTTAATCAGAATTATATTTATGATAGCTTAATTTTAAGATTTGTCATTAATACCGGAATAATAATGTAGAAAATGAAAATGTAGAAAATGCAACCATTATTTTTTTTTTTCTGTGAACGCGTTAAAATAAAATAAAACGTTACATCCGGAGGAAATATCATTCAGACAGCGAAGTTTAACAACCTGGGGATGTCCTGAGACAAGGCATATGTCAGAAAGGAACAGATACAATTCATGGACAGGAACCTTGCCAGGAAATCTTGGTCTTTGGAAAACCAAGATCCAAAATTATTTTTGATACTTTCGTAACACGCCTGGAGCTGGCACGGGCAGCCGTGACGTCATTTCGGCCTCAGAGGTAACTTCTCTATGTAAAAATACACAAGTAGGCCTAGGTCCTCCTTCCGTCCTCTTTGGAAGCCACGCCTCAGCATTTCTCAACAAGGCCCTTCACTGTCTTTAATTGTTAAGAAAACGAATATCTATTTAAAGACTTACTTTAATGTAATTGATTGCTTTTGGTATGACTTTTGTCTCAGTTATAAATAAGTTCAAAATTTATTATTTGAAATTTGTAAAGGGGGTTACTTTTAAATCCATGTAAATAGCCGCCCACCTAATAAACGAATAGGTGAACAATTAAAAACACACACAGGTATATATATATATATA
>KZ807133.1:426689-437913 GCA_000696205.2 Oncopeltus fasciatus
TATATATATAATGCGTTTTATTATTTATTTCTGTTCCTGTTTGTATTGGACCAGTGGATTGTTAGTGTGCTCTTGAAACAATCGAGCAGAACGTTTTTGTTGTGTTGTTGGCTACACGTATTCTCTAGTGTGCTATGGGCGCACGAATAAACACATCCTTAACAAGTGTTTTACCCTAGGCCTCTATGTATTGTTGCAAAACACTGTTATATACATGCGTGAGTGTAAGTATGTGTGTGGGTGCCAGCATATAAATTTGATACAGTTTGTCTTTCCACTTTCAATTGAGTTTGATCGCTAATCGCTCAAATCGAGGAATTAAAGAAAAGTCAAGATGAAAATAGTCCGTCACGCAGTAACTAAGCAATCTAATCTAAGTAAGTAATCTAACCAAATTTCTCATTTTAAGGTGGATACTAATAAGTCAATTTTAAGACAAAAATAAAATAATTTCAAGTACTTGTAAAGAAAAACCTAAATACAGATTTTGGTGTCTGTTCTGCTTCTTTTTATTAAAGTGAGAGGTTCCACCAATCAATCGAAATTACATTCTTAAATATCTTTCTTATTGTGGGTTTTTAAAAAATGTTATAAATTATAAATGTTATAAAATTGCACTTCCCATCTAATTTGTTCTATACATTTATTTCGTAACAATAAGGAATGCATTAAAACTTTAAATTTTGTTCTCCTTCTCAACTCCCCCGACCATCCGACTGATGTGAACTATTAAGAAACTATTTTGTATATATATATAAGTCGTATAAAATTTGTATAAAGGTAAAAGTTTTATCGTATCATTTCATCTAAAATTTAAAAAAAATATTTATGTTTAACAGTCTCGGAAACGCAATATAAAAATATTTATGAACTTATTAGTGTAAGATTAATGAATAATTGTAAATTAAATTGCATGGAACTCCTTACTTTAACATATATTCCTAGCAGAGTTGACCGTTTTCCCCAATTGTCAATGCTTTGGCAAACTAACCAAATTCTCTTATTGTTATTTTTCATCTACGTCCATTTAAAAATATATCAAAAGACTTTGGAATTTGGCGAAGTTTTTGCAGAAACATATCCAGACGATTTTGAATGCACGTAGCAGTGATGGAAACTCCATCCAAAGGGAGATTAATAAAGTGATATTTTGAATGAATGACTAAAGTAAGACGTTAAACTGTCTGTGAGCATGTTATATTTTTATAAAATACTTCTACCCCAGAAAAATTATGAATGACTTTATACTTTACATCGATTTATTTTTGGAGAGATGGCGAACAAGTTCTGAGATATAATAACCACTAATATCTCAATATTTTAAACTCTATTTTTGAAAAAGCTGATAGAAATGTGTTTCATTCAATATTATACATCTGAAATAGCTTTTTATTTGGTCTAATTCTATATTTATTCATAAAGATATAATGTGTCTTAGCCATTATGTTGAAGTGTGGTTAAAGAATTACTGTCTGTTAGAATGCACTGTCAAAAATTTCCATAATTTAACTGGGAAATAAAAAGGGTTTCTGAACTGAGTGCTAGCGTAAGCATTGCATTACTGAATGTAAGCATGCACTAGACCTGTACTCACAAACATACACATTATAAGTATGAACACATATTATATTATTAATTATATCATCTAAAATCAGCAATCATCGTATGCGGAATTATCACACTGTTGGGTAGTGGAAGAACAATTTCCAAAACCAATTACCGTTCTCTCTGGAAAATTTTCAAATGTCAGCTATTCTAAGGAATTGCACTTATTTTCTTTTGAACTCTGGAAAACTACATTCTTCCATTCCGAAGACTGAACTTTACAAAACCTCCAAAACCTCCAAAAGAAGGAGCCACCTACATTCCCCAAAGAGCGAGAAACTTGGCAGAGCGGGAACTCATTTCACGCTGTGCTTACAAAGGTGTTCCGCTACTCAGCTAAGGATTGTCTGGACTTCACTATTTATAACTTTACAGCCATTACTCAGAGTTACTTGGTTAATTTAAACCCATGCAGCATATAATTAAGTTGTTCTAAGCTACTGCAGAGCCAATTTCTTTCTTTAAGTTACAGAGACATGTCCAACTATTTTAGAAAGTATAACTGATTAAATAATTAAAAGAGTCCGAAGATGCTAAAATTACTTTTTTATACTAAAATAGTCGAAAAGGTCCAAATATAAGTAATAAATTCACCTAAAAACAATTCTCCGGCTTATTCCATCTTAAATGCAATTTGAAATATTCCTAGGTTGAAATATTGTTATTAGATTAATTTATAATTTATTTTAAGACCTTCTTGCTTTGTTGAAATAAATGTTTTAAAAGCAGTGGTCTCATTGTATTACTTATTATAGGCTGAAGAAACTTAAGGATGGGCATTGGGAAGTTATTAAAAACGAACTAGTGAAAGACAAGAAATACAGATAAATTATCTAAACACAATTTTTCGGCAGAGGACATCTTGGATTTCAATACGGGAGTGAATGAATCGATTTTTTAAGTGTTTTTCACATTACTTGCAAATTGTATTTTGTATCTAGATGCTGAAAAAAAAAAAAAAACCTTGACATTTATAGAAAAATAATGAAAAAAAAAAAAAATTATGTGGTCCATTGTCAGAATAATAACATGTGTTCCATAAAACCCCATGTGTCAATTAAAAAAAACAAAAAACAAAAGAAGAACTTATTTGGAATTAACATAAACGATAATGCTGCAGATTAAGCGTATTTAAGATGACTTCAAATGAAACAATTAAAATTTTAGTAGAAAATAATTATCAGCTAAGAAAGCTTACTTTTATGTGCATCTTGGAGTCTGTCCAATATCTATTACAGAAATCTACTATATTTGATAGGCTTATACATTTGATGGTATCCTTTTATTTTAATAAATAAAACATGGCCTTATGAGATAAAAGAGGTGGACTATTCTCTACAATATTCTTAAGATTTATATCATTCCTTCAGAGCCTAAGACAAAAAGATTCAACTTCAAGTCTTGTAATTAGCTAAAATTGTTATCAATCTAATTTGGATGAGGAAGGTTACAATTATGTCAGCCAATTATAAAAAGTTTGATAACAAGTATTAATGTTTATTCTGGCAATTATCGTCTACTCGGGGAAATACTAAACATTGATTTTTCAGATATATATAGCACAGATGAGATTTGAAAACCAACTTGAAAGTATTTACTACAAGATGTACGATATATCTGCTTTAGAACTTCATAGTAAAAGCGTAAAAGCTGTTTAGTGCACAACGAAAGTTGTTAATAATTGAAAAATAAACGACCTCTTTCTTGAGTATATTTTACAATTATTAATAATATCAATGACATCAACGAAAGACATTGAGACTTTTCAAATTTGTATATAAATCATCAATGCTCTTTCTTATGTTTCAATAACTTCATAATGTGAACCGTTCAAATTCCTGCATCTATATTATATATTAATAATTGATTATAATCAATTTTTTTCTTTGTAATGAGCAATTCAATGATGCAACTACTTCCGAAACTTTTTATTTCAGCAATAAAACTGTCTTTACATAAATTAAAAATTAAACACACAATATTTCAGTCTAGCCTGATTTCAAGTTATTTATAAAATGGCATATGCAAAAATTTTGTTTTTAGATTAATTTATAACTCATGCTTAGACCATGTTCCCTATTAGAGTTGAAATAAATTCCTAAAAAACATTGGCAGTTTTTGATAATAGTTAAGATTAGTAAAAAATACTGAATGTAAACTATTTTCAATGCGACTAATAAACTGTAGTGCTCTTTTTACATTGTATTTATATGATTTGTATCCAATGAAAATAAATAAAACATTAATATCTCATCGATAGTCAGTAACTCTATTAAGTCACTAAAATTGATATATTTTAGGAATATGCACACACACATATGAACATATTGAACATAAATATTTAAATATTGGTGGTTATTATTTTTTGTATACATAAGATAAGATTGGTGAGAAATAGAATAAGAAAAAATATTTCACATGACTGCAATAGCTAGTCATTCGGAATTTGCAAATGGGGATCTTTCAAATTCATGTGTATATTTGTGTGTTTACGCTATTAGATGTCATTGGTTCTTGTTCTTCAGTATTTTAAGTTTCCTTAAGGAGGACGTTATTTTTCAATCAATATAAGTATTCATCAGTATACTCTTAATTGTAAATATTATTAAAAATTATACTTAACAGATTTTTATTAATTCTAAAAGTTTTTTTGTCGTTTATGTTTTCTTGAGTTATATATTCTGCTTACCTGTAAACAAAATGCAAGATTGAAAATGTTTTTAGAGAATAAATCATCAAGCTAACTAGATGACTAATAACATATCATAGAAAAAAATTTCTTGGGGTTTGTAAAGTTAAAAGAATTAGAAAGGAATTTTGATTTAACCGTCCCATCATCTAAGAAATTTTAATTCAATAATGCCTATTGAAACATGATTTTAAAGCTTTTCAATGCTTTACAAATTTCAATTATCATTAATTGCAACGAATTATTGCTACCTTATAATTACAATCGGTGTAATTATTAGGTGGAAATTATTTTGCCTGATTATTATCTCTTAATCATTAGACCTAAATGTAGCAGACTGAAACGACACGATTAAAAGATCTGAAATCTCAGCTAAGGGTTGTGAGGAAGCAGACACGAGGTAGACCAGAGACAGGATTGAAATTAATGGGCGCCTTATAATAGACTGAGCGATACAGTTTATGAATAGTCGACAGTCCTGTGGGAAGACGGCGCAGTGAGACTTATGCTCTACAGCTATCCTCGGATAGCAGGTTATGGGTCCGGGGTTGATGTCTGCCTACGTTCGGACGTGTTAGTCTTCCAGATTTCAGGCCTCGTAAAAGATGACTTTAATACGTTCTCCCGAGAATTACAGACCCCGATAAGACCGATCCTTTGGGCTGACGTACAGCACGTTCTACGGGAAATGTCGGGAATTATAAACAGAGAGGGAATTTAGAGTTCCTTCATTGGGGTATGAATGAACGACATTTCCGATTAATGAGAAAGACATCAACTGACTATAGCTCAGAATTCTTTCATCTTGCTTCAGAGGAAGAATGCATTCATAAAGAGAAGTGTCCCACATTTTTTTTTTTTTTTTTTTTTTTTTATAAGCTTTTATTTATTTATTACATTCTGTTAAATAAAAACATTTTGTAATTTGATTACAATGAAATTAAAAATGACATTCAATGTCAATCACATGGGGAGAGAAGGTGATCAATGACACCACACTCAAATTATTTACAGACTATGTCCGCAGGAGGTCACGGGGCCATCTTCGTTTGAGTCGACGGGGAGGGTTGTAGGGGTTGGAGTTGGAAGACATGGTCTGTGCTAGTGGATTAGGATGATATGGCAGTTTACTGTGGAAAAGGATGAAGCGGGAAGAAATGAGGTCTTGTACAAAAGGAATATTAAGGCCGTGGTGAAGAGAGGAATTGGGAGCATTTCGTAATAGAGAGCATTTGCTATTATTCTCCGGGTTTTGGATTGAAAGGACTGGATTCTTTGGTTGTTGGAAGGCTTGGGGGCACCCCAGATTTTTACTCCGTAAGTCCAGAGTGGTTTTGTAGAGCGTCTATCTTAAGATTGGATTTCTTATTCCTGAGTCTGTATAGAAGTCCATATCGCCGATTGAGTTCTTGTCTTTTAATTTTAGTATGTTCTCCCCATGTAAGTCGTGAGTCAAGATGGAACCCAAGATAACAAACGGAATTTGAATGTGGTAAAGGAATATTGTTAAATTTCATAATTTCAAGGAAGTCTTTCTTCCGCAGTTGGAAATCGACTTGAACGCATTTTCATAATTATTAAGATATTTATACTCTAATCAAATAAAAAATAATTAAATAATAAAAACTTTATCCCAGTTTTGAATTCCAGCCCATCGGTATGCTTTCATTTGGAAGATTCCTGGGCTCTGGGTTCTGGGGTTAGAGCTGAGAGTCTGGAATGCTTTTTTTTTTTTTTAATTAAAATTAAATAATAATGTAATGCAAAGTTGTTTATCAATTTCAATTCAAAATAAATTGTGTCCAAAAGGCTTAACGTAAGATAAATTTGTAAGTTAGCAGGTTAGCACACAATTAAATCACACACAATTAATCGGCCAAACAATGGATCTCCATGTGCTACTATAGATGATGTAATTATACTCTGCAATAAAACTTAGCTTTAGTTCTTTAATTTACTTGATAAAACAATTCATAAATATTTCAGAAAACTTTTCATATTTCCTGGAGGTCATATTCTAGAAAAATATAGGTGAAGAAGTAATGCGCAAATGAAAGTTCAAGTTACTTACATAAATATTGTTGAGACATATTTATGACAGTAAAAGGGAAATTTGAAAATGTATCTGAATAAAACTATAATTTTATTCCTTCAAAAGATGTCGGAGCTTGGCCTTCAGCTACTCTTTCAAAATGTGGAATATTTTTTTCGCAATACCGGTGTTTCTACTGACATTCTTAGCCTACTATATTACTAGTGACAATCGATTACTACCCTTATTCTCAAGTATGGGTTCTTGATATTTTTGTAACAACTCTCTTTCAACATAATAGTGAATGGCTTTCAATGGCAGCAGAAACACTGTTTAATGGAGCTAAGACATGAAGAACAAATAGCAACATTAGTGATGATTCATTAGCCATAAACTACTTCTTTAATTTGTTTATTTGATTTAAATAGCGATTATTATATATAAATTGACATAAATATTCACTAACAGTGAATCCTAAGAGAGGAGTTTGTTCATTTGCTCAAATCCTGCTGGACGTGGAGGACATTTTTAAAATCGCAGGGCTCTACTAGGTTTGATTCTGAAACAGTAACACTGGGTTTTTTTTATGCATTTAGGTTAGTTTGCTATCAGTTTATTAGTTTTTAGTGATGGTGATTCGGTACAGAATTAAGGAGCCAAGTGAATTTCTTCATACCCACCATCAACTCCTGGCACGTTTACCAAATACCTATCCATCTACGGTTAGAGTATTTCATTTTTCGCCATCGAGAATTTAATAACTTTATTTAACTCAGCTGACTTGATCATCTACCCTCTACAAGCGTTAAAAAAGAGGTTTAATCCAATGAATTTCCAGTTTTTTTTCTGAAGAGAATCTGATTGTTACTCTTGACGAAGCTTCATAAATTTACTGTTTACAGAAGAAATTTTATACTACAATAGAACTTATCCTCACACTTTTTCAATACGAATGCGATTGGCTGACGTACTTCCTGTCATTAGAAGATATGAATTGGACCATAAATAGGCAAGCTCGAATGATAAAACCAATTTTTATAAAATTATAAATAACAATAAAATATATATCTTTCACTTATTAAAGCGCACATTTTATTAAATGAAAAAAAAAATGAACGTAACTCGACTGCCAAGTTAATTTGTATTACTCTCAATTCTCAATATTGCAGTTGTATTTAGAAATTCTTCAAAAATTTTGTAGTAGTAGTAGAAGTAGTAGATTATTGAAGGGCAATCAACTTCTAGGTTATTACGCCCTATAAATACCCTTTAATATGTGTACTATAAATTAGTTAATAAAAGACAGGAATCAGGATTATTTCGACCACTATAACAACCTAAATTAATGGATTTTTTTATTTTTATTTAAATATTATTATTATATATTTAATAAATTATAATAAATAAATTATTATTAACTAAAATAATAAATAATATCTCATTCTTTAATTTAGATTTTCCAGGCTATACCTGCTTTTTTAAGAAAGTTTAACAGCCCATCCACTGTAGAGGGGTTGTTCCCAAGGCACTCCGCCATATTTCTTCCAATGCCTTCCCTAGTGAAGTAATTCTGATAAACTGGGATAACCTCTATGATGTGCTGGATTGTTAGGTGAACTTGGCAGGTATTACACTTAGGCGGCAGATCTTTGTTTATCTTCCGTAATTGTAGTGAGTAACCTAAATGGTGTTTTAGATTACATGTATTGGGACATTACTCGTATTATAAAGTCGTAAAAGCTTGTGATATTTATTTGTTTAAGCAAAGGCTAGAGCCTGATAACAGAGGAAAGGGTTATGTCCTTGGCACTAACGGCGCTGCAGGCGAGCCCAACGCGAGTAAAACAAACCTCTTTGGACGAGAACTTCTAAATACCTTTTGGCCGCGGGGAAATAAACTGATTTAACCAGTCATAAAGGGGAGGCGTCTCGCTCTTGGCGGCAAAGGAGGTTTACGAGTAGCTCTTACACCTCGAGAGCAGCCGTTACAGAAATACGGCGGTGTCCCCAGTGTATCAGCCTGACCCGATGCCAAGACAAGCCCCGCCACATCAAACGGCGGATATCTGGTCTTCTTTGGCTACACATGTCTGATCCACGCCATATGTCATGGTCGGCCAGCCAAGTAGGACCCCTCCCCCTAGGTGCTATTCTATACCCCCACCACCACTCGCTTGACCACAGCAGGACACTGTCAAAAGTGAAATTTATTTAAATGTTCTAAGACGATTTTAGTTGGGGTTCAGTCAAGGTCCCTAAGTTCACATTTCCATGACTCTTTTTTATCAAAATGTATTCTCGGTCCGACCATTGAGTGCAATTGATTGAGCAAGGGACCTAACAAATGTTTGATTCATATTTCTTATGGCAACTACTTTGTTCTACTAACTACTACAATTATTACAATTTCTTAGTCAATCCAACATATATACAGGGGTGACGACTTGCATTTCTATTTCTGTCTCCTTTTCGTTAAAATAGTCTGCTCAGGTTTGACATTTGGATCCCTTCCAACAAAACATGCTAATTTAAATTAATGGTCTCTCTTCTTTTACCAGTGATATTTTATTTAAGTACATCAATTCGAAATTGAGTTTTTTTAATTGAAATGAAAACTAAATAAACCTAATTTCCAATCGCTTTCCCCTTTTTCTGCAGTCAACTTTCATACCATCCAGACCAATTTCCACAGGCACTGACCTCAAACTTTTATCTCTTCAACCGCCCAAAGGACCTTCTGGGAACAAATATTCCGTTTAATTTGTGAATGGTGTCACTGGACACTTTCTCTCCTCATGTGTAACTTCATTAAATGTTAAATTTTCTTACAATGAAATCAAATTACAAAATGTTATTCCTTACAGACTGTAATAAATAAATATGTAAGGAGCGCCAGGCTAGCTCAGGGAATCCGTACGGAAATGGAAGCTTGTTCTGAGTCATGGGAGTTTAGAATGGGGTGGCAACCTGTAGATAGCCCCTCTCTCCAATGACCCTAAGTGGTTGCAAGGGAAGCTAACACAGCAAAAAAAAAAAAAAAAAAAAAAAAAAAAAAAAAAAGAAAAAAAAAAAAAAAANATTTTTAAAAAATACAAATTATTGAAGAAATCTATTATAAGCAGTCAATATATTGGAGATGATAAATAAGTATAAATTAAATATTAGATTTATAAAACTTTGCACACTTAACACAAATGTGGGCAAAAGTTCGCCTATTAAATCGTTTGCTGGGGTAGTTTTGTAGAAATAATTTCTGAAAAACTTTAAACTGAAAAACACTTTACGGCTTTTATGTATCCGAAAAGAAGAAAATTGAAAAAGTATATAAGTAAATAAGATTTGAAAGTATATAAATTTTATAACGTGTTAAGTGAGTGATATTTGTGTTGTTCAAAGGGTACGAATGGGATTCAAACGAATGTGTTTTGGAATGTGATTTAACACATGGGCCCAGGGGGGTGTAAATGTTTGAGTTCAAACTTTCCTGCGGGGCGCCGGGGTAGCTCATGGGATCCGGTCGGGTCTCGCAAATCTGGCGCCGCGGGTTCGAATCCCGCCCAGGTCAATCTTTTATTTATAAATAGAAGCTTGTCCTGAGCCAAGGGTGTTTAAAATGGGGTGGCAACCTGTACATAGCCCCTCCCTCCATGACCTTAAGTGGTTGAATGGGAGGCTAACACTTAATTAAAAACAAAAAACAAAAAAAAAAAAAAAAAGAACTTTCCTGCATTGTTGGCCACCAACAACAATTATCTTCGGCTCAGCTGTTCATTTGCAGTGATAAATGACTGTGCGAACTATGGCGTCGTGGTTACCTACTGAAGTAAGGGTAGTTTCTTGGTATAAAGAAAATTTGAAAAAGACTAAGAAAGGATCAATTCCACCCTGGAGGACTCTGAGAGAGAAGGAAGGTCCCGGACAGATGAGAACATATCTGGTGTGAGGAAGATGGTTGATAAAGTCCAGCAAGTTACATATCAACAGATGGATGAGACCTTACATACTTTACACCAGCTATTCACAAACTTCTGAGTTCCACTGTTCAATGTTGATGAAACAATGTGGTCTGTGGGTGTCTCATAGTCTGGCGAAACCATCGTATCTACCGGAAAAATTATATTACACAGAACTAACTTAAAATCATTTTAATTCTAAAGTTTTTCTCTTTTATATTATATGTTCCTATATTTTCTTCTAAAAGAGGCAAATGAAGAATGAAAGAAAATATTCAAATTTTGCTTCAAAATACAAACATGAAATTAATATTTTTTATGAGAATATAACTTTAGAATTAACTTTCTTTTTTTTTTTCTTTTTTGGGCATACCAACCACTTGGGTCATTAATGCCATTTATGTGGGGCATCGAAGAGTGCGAAAGAAGAGATCAAGAAAACAAAAGCAGAAACATGATGGAGGTCGCGTTCCAGAACTAATTTGATTAATTAACTTTTTATATGTAAACACAGTGTAAAAAAAAAAAAAAAAAATATTTTCTTAAAAGAAAATCTTCTTAAATTTCTAAAAATAGTTCTCAGCACACTTAAGCGCAATATATAAGTATATTAATTCCGGCTGGAGACATTAACAAATGGCCGGTAGGTGGAGGTTAACGGCGGTTACTTGGTAAATCGCTGGCTCGAGCCCAGGGTGGCTGACACCCCTTGGCAGGCGATATGTGGCTCCCTCTGCTGATGTCATCGCGGAACTGTCCACTTCGTCATCTCCTAACCAGGGCCGTTTTACTGTGCAATCCTAACGATATTCCCACTTGCTACCGCTATTAAATATTCATTTATTATACTCAGAAGTAGCCCAGCAAGAAATTTGGATGTGTCATTCTAACTATATATATGTAAGTGTGATTCAAACAATTTTATTAAAGAATTATATATATATA
>KZ807133.1:441149-462246 GCA_000696205.2 Oncopeltus fasciatus
ATCCAGGTTCGATTCCTGGCTGGGACAGATAGTTTTTTATATTCTATTCCCTCTCATTAATTGTTTGAAATTTACGTGGGATAAAATACCACAACCAAATTAAATATTTATAATGAAAAAATTAAATAAAGTAAATGACGAGAGTCGACAAAATGTATGACAATGTCAGCTCCCTCGAGTACAAGACGAAGTTCTCGCCTTTCTCGTGGGTTCGGCTCTTGCTAGTGTAGAGGGAATTGAATAAGACAACTAACGCGTCCTGGGAGTATAACTGGCAAGTACACCGGCCCGGATAGCAGGAGACCCAGGTTCGATTCCTGGCTGGGACAGATAGTTTTTTATATTCTGTTCCCTCTCATTAATTGTTTAAAAACACACCACATATGTTCTCTAGTGTACCATGAGTCGATAATAAATGCATCCCTTAAAATGTATTTCGGTTTGTTTTTTCGTTCGTAAGAGATAGTGGAGATAAAGATCTAGTTCCCCCCCTCCCCCCCAGCTTTATTGTGAACACGTTTTATTGTATTTGACGTAATCTTTTTGGTCTTATTTCTTAAGGATCTTACTTCTTTGGATCTTAAGAGTGGAGCCGAAGGACTTGCGATATCTGCCTGTCTCTCGCATAACGGTCTGTTTATAACTTTCTGAGAAGAACCTTATTTTGAAAGGTGAGACTCTATTAAAAGAGCGGGAAGAAAGCCACGTTGAAAGGGAAGTGAGTCTACAAGGCATGGACTGGGATCTTCATTTAGAGAGAGCGACTTGCAGCTCCACAAAGACGAGCGGAAACTCCATGCTCTAGCTAGAACTCCATGTCGGATATGACGATCCCTGTTTGGCTGAGTATCAACATGCTTCTGAGTCGTCACTTTCATCTCACGAGAACAGATCCAATCACTCCACACCTGGAAGAGGCTATTTTCACTCTTTCAATATATATATTTTTTTTTTAACCGTTATTTTGATCACGTAGGCTTCGACGGTCGTCAGAAGTATTTACCGTTTCTTCTTCCGGGTTGGGCCGTGTCAAATTGGTGTTATTTGCCGAGCTTTCGCACATCATGTGATGGCTTCTTCAGGGCTGAAAAAAGAATAAGAGTTGTAAAAGAGAGATTTTACAAAATCAAAAATAAAAAATCTCTCTTTTACAACTCTCATTCTTTTTTCAGCCCTGAAGAAGCCATCACACGATGTGCGAAAGCTCGGCAAATAACACCAATTTGACACGGTCCAACCCGGAAGAAGAAACGGTAAATAAAAACATTTTGTAATTTGTCTTACAAAGAGTAGTAAAAAGGACATTGAATGACAAACACATGAGGAGAGAAGGTGACCAATGACACCATTCTCAAATTATTTACAGATTATGTCCCCAGGAGGTCAGGGGGCCATCTTCGTTTGAGTCGACAGGGAGGGTTGTATGGGTTGGAGTTGGAAGACATGGTGTGTGCCAGTGGATTAGGATGGTATGGCAGTTTACTGTGGAAAAGGAAGAAGCGGAAAAAAAAATGAGATCCTGAACAAAAGTAATATTAAAACGTGGTGAAGGGAGGAATTGAATCTTTCTTTATTAGTAATTTTTCCTCTTTGAGATCAAGCTTAGAACTACAAAACTAATTTAACGAAAAAAAAATTGGTTTTTAACCTATTTAACATAGGAAAAAAAATTTTGGAAATTGGTATGATTTAGCAAAAACCAGTCGGGAAGACCACGACCCTTCTTGAAAAAATTTTACGGGTGGAAAAGGCTGATCATTGGGAATTAAAAACAAGATGAAAATCAGTCAAATCCGGTTTGTCTTATATATAAATTTATCCTACTATATTTTTTTTTAAACAGATTTAATTTTATAATAAACTATATTTACTTTTTAAAAAATTACTATTCAAAAGCTGAGTAAATATAATCCAGGAATTTTTTACATATCACATACATAAAAGTATAGCTAAATGTTTTATCAAATTTAATTATAGCCTAAATTTGACAATACATTTGGCAGAATCATGCAAAAGAAAATTGTCTCCTGCTACCCTATTAAACGTAAATCTTCGGTTTTTTTAAAAATCATTGATAAGATATTTTCCTATTTTTCTTCTCATAAGCAAAATTATTTGTTATTATTATTAATTTTAGGTTAAAAAAAAAGAGAATGAAAGAGACTGTTCATTGTTGGGCCTAGTCTAGAAGTGTTTAAACACTCACAAGTTTTCTTATTATTAAGAAAAAAAGAACAGCTCAATCAGTTAGTTATATTCTTAATGACTTCCTGAATACCAGATTTCCTTTAAGAAGTTAATGAGCGTAAGCGTTAGCAATGAAATACAATAATTTTTTTTATTTTTTTATTTTTATTTTTTTCTTTACTGCCTCTTTATTAGTAATATTTTTGAAGTACAATGTGCTATAAATAGCAGTCCGTATGCTATGGTGGTGTGAGTGTAATTGGTACACCACCTATAGCGACCCTCCTACCCGTAGGTATGTGCGGGTTATGGTGAGAATATATCTACGAACGTTGTGCTCCGAGGAGCATTACAAATGAAGTAACCGGTGGGGCATAACCGGCGTTTATATGAAGTATGACAGACGTACACAGGTGTGACATTGAGAACTTAAATCTAACATATTAAATCTAATAATTATATACATTATTTACATATGTACAAATTGAGCGGGGAGTCATTCCGCTGTATCGATGTAGTTGGCAGTAGACTTTAATAAGATAAAATTGTAAAAACAATACCTATAACAATACTCCCTTATTTTAAAACAGACCTACAGAAAATGCAATCTCAAATGTATTTTTCATTCAAGTAAAACATTCGTCCTATCACAGATTATAGATATAGAATAGAATAGAAAATAGATTCAGCATATTGAAATCACATAGCTCTTATCTTATTAAATTAAAATTGACCATTAATATGTCGAGGGATAACTTGGTACATAAAAATTAGAAATATTTATTCTGTTAATAAATTTTCAATTTTATTCGTGGATAAATTTATATATGATCTTGAAAAAAATAATTTTAGAT
Organism: Oncopeltus fasciatus; assembly: GCA_000696205.2. Classification (NCBI taxonomy): domain Eukaryota; kingdom Metazoa; phylum Arthropoda; class Insecta; order Hemiptera; family Lygaeidae; genus Oncopeltus; species Oncopeltus fasciatus. The sequence continues at coordinate 444,191 of KZ807133.1, forward strand.
CCATTTAGAGATGGTTGGCAACGTATCTTGCATAGATAAATAAATATTTCGAATGTGGATGTGCTAAGTTAGCACATGGTTCATTAATGGACAATTATATTTTAATAACATTGCAACGAGGTGATTACAATATACTGAATATGTAAATGATTTAAAGGGTTATTTCTACCACCAATGAATATAGAACTCTCACACCTTCTATTCTCCGTCTTCGTTGGTTTGCAGAAACCAATGAAGACGGAGAATAGAAGGTATGAGAATATTGAATATGTCTTAGGGCGAAATTTTTACTTGAATGAAAAAGTATTTTGTAATACACTAAAATATTAAGGTTATTTTTAAAAAAATAAATCTTTATTTATTACATTTTGTTACTTAACATCTTGTAATTTAATGACGGGTTGAAAAAAAAAATGGAGAAGTTTTTTCTAACTCTTCTAGAGATTGAATGGAGACTTTTTAGCTTTTTCATCCTGGGATTTGTTAATTTTCGTCCTTAATTTCCGTAGAGGAAACATTATAAAAATAGCTAATAATTAACTTTCTATTTTTATTTCAATATATTTTTTCACAATATATTGATGTCCAATTGATTTATCACTAGTTTTTCACTGTCTGAAGATTACTGATGATAAACAATTCATGAGAGGGAATAGAATAAAAAAAATCTATTTAAAATAAATTACTCAGCCTCGAATTTATAAAATTCCATTATAATTCTTTACATTAACTATGTTAATTCTTATATGCAATGGTTATTTTAAACTGTAGTAAATTTAATATATTTTTATAATGAAGTGAATTATTATTATTGTCATTAAGTACAATATACCAATATCGGATCCTTTAATACTCCTTAGTAGAATTCTGGTCAGGAGATTATAAGGAAACTTATTTTCTCTCTCTTTACATAACTTTACGAATTGTCCAATAAATCAGTCTGCCAATGACAGGTATCTTGTGTAAGAAATGATTACCGATACGTAAGGTATTGCGCAAGCTAAGCCCTTCTGAATGAGTTGATAAATGAAAAATTTAGATCCATTTCTTCCTATAGAGAAACAAATTAAAATCTGTCCATGAGTTAAGTGGTACATAAATGCGACTAATTTTGAAAGCGCCCTCCAGGTAACACCTTTCACGAAAAAGCAAAATTAAATGGGATATAAAGCTAAAAAATCATGTAAAATATAGCATACATAATAATAAAGTATCAAATCCCCCTCTTTTTTTTTCTCATACTCACCGGTGTTCTAAAAAAATAAATATGTACCTTTTTGTAGAATTTTCAATAACCACATAGAAAAAAAATTGACTTGTTTTATTTTGAGCAGTTCCACAGAAATTTGCCAGAAACATCGAGTCTATGACACCCAGCCTATATATAAAATAGGCCTCCTTATTCTATAGTCTATGGAGTTTTGAAAAAAAAAAAAAAAAGTAGCAAATCCGATATTTATAGTTCTGTCTGTACTTTGAATGAGTAAGGATCTGAAATAGGCCGTGGAAGACGACTAGAATTGAATATTGTAATATCCGCATTATTGGGGCATAACAGAAGTATAATGGACTTCAAACAATTAATGAGAGGGAATAGAATAAAAAAATCTATCTGTCCCAGCCAGGAATCGAACCTGGATCTCCTGCTATCCGGGTCGGTGCATTTACCAGTTATGCTACCAGGACGCGCTAGATAACTCATTCAAGAGATCCAGGTTCGATTCCTGGCTGGGACAGATAGTTTTTTTTATTCTATTCCCTCTCATTAATTGTTTAAAATTTACTTGGGATAAAAAACCACAACCAAATAAAATATTTATAATGGACTTCATTTTCTCAAGATTTTGCCTTCTCTCCTGAGTAGTCTAGAGGCAGCCACAGGCATCTCACATTATAGTCTCTTGGTTCTCTTCTCCCTGTTAGATCAAGTCAATCTTTTGCACTTAACTATGTCAATTTTTAATGAAACGTGGAAAATATTCTTAGTTCACATTGCTCCTTCAAGATCGACTTTAATTTAACAATATTTGATAAATATTTCTATTTTTTTTTAAACTTTTTTTGAGTAAAGGCATTTTTTCAGATTTTTAGAAACATGTTTCAAATTTTAAAGAACATGCATTCAAAATGGTTAGGTGTATTTGCTTTTGCAGTTGAGAGCATCACTAAAGCAAAGTTAGCTTCGCATTGGCATGGAGCTCTATTAGGCTTATAATTTTGACAATAAAGAAAAAACTAAGGACTAATTAATTAATAATAAAAATAACCAAAAGCAAAAATTATAACTATATTGTTAATTAGTCAATTTTTAGAGAACACTCTACAATATAAATGTTTTACATATTATATACAATGATATATAAAATTATACATTTATATGTTTAATGTGTATCGCTATCAGGCATGTCTGTATTCTATTTCAAGTATGTTCTTTATATTCCATATAAATTTATGAATAAATTTACACTTATAACTTAACGGCTATATTTTGTAACATAATTAAGATGAATTACAAGCCGGTGACAAGGCAAGCCCAGAAATAATGTAAACCAGAATCATCGATTTTAAAAGACGTAAGTCGTTGTTTTATAGATAAAAGAGAATTAACTATTCTGAAAATAATCCATTTCAATAGTCATAAACAATACTTTCAATCAATAATACAATACTGTGGACTAATCAGTATTCATTAAATTCATTAATTTCCATTAAATAAATTGATATTTAACTCAGAATAAAAAATAACTGGAAACAAATCTCATTTTTCTTGTGCACTACTTACAATGTTCTTTAACAGAACTGGAAAAAAATTTGAAAAATTGTGAGTACATAGCACATTAATAATAAAAAAGCGGTATGTGGATGGTTTACAGTTAAGCATAGATGAAAATGTGAATGAATAGTAATTAGAAAGCGAACTTGACTGGTTGAAGATATGAATAAGTTTACAAAACCAGTAGTAATTATTATAGGATTCCGAATACTTCTGAATAAGATTAAATTACACTATATACTCAAGTACAAAGTCATATTATATTTTCACTAATTCTTTCTCAAAAGTCTACACTTTTATGTTCTAGCAATTAATGAGAGGGAATAGAATAAAAAAATCTATCTGTCCCAGCCAGGACTCGAACCTGGATCTCCTGCTATCCGGGCCGGTATGCTAAACCACTACATTTTTTTTTTTTACTTCTGCCTCGTTTATTAGTAAAAATGAAATATACAAAATTTGCTACGAAATAGCAGTCCGTGTGCTATGGTGGTGTGAGTATAATTGGTACACCACCTATAGCGACCTTTTTACCCGTAGGTATGTGCGGGTTATGGTAAGAATACATTTGCGGACGTTGAGCTCCGAGGAGCTTTACAAATGAAGTAACCGATGAGGCATAACCGGCGTAAAAACCACTACACCACCGGGACGAGCTAGATATCTTATTAAATTCCCACCACAATAGCGAGAGCCTAACCCACGAGAAAGACGAAAACATCGTCTTAAACTCAAAGGAGCTGACATTGTCAAGCTATTTGTCGACTCTCGTCATTTACTTTTTTAATTTTTCTTTATAAATATTTATTTGGTTGTTCTTTATTATCCTACGTAAATTTTAAACAATTAATAAGAGGGAATAGAATAAAAAAAATCTATTTAAAATCACTCAACGAAATCTTCAATCTACAGAATTAATAAAACTTTTAATAGACACCTTAATTATGCCTTGTCTGAGCTAAGCCAGTAAAGCATTACTACAAGCACCGAAGTCTCATTCAGAGTTCAGAATACAGAAGTCAGCTTCAAATTCCTTTGATCGGCAAGAACTCAATTAGATGGAGATATCACATAGAAAACTAACTACTTTTTTTTATACTAAACACTAATATCAATTCCCCAAACTCCACATGTGAGTATTACAGTAGTGTGACACTGTTTAGTAGGCTGACGCATTAAGGACTGAGTTGAATGGTTCCCCTTTATTCCTGACAATGGAGAAGTCGATGCTGCCTTGTGTCTCCGCATAACAGAGCAGCATACACAGAGCTGTAACCGGCTCAAATATAACTTTGTTTGTATCTTCACGGACATTGTTTCTTTTCAACGGCCTCTTGACCCGATTACACCAAAACTGCCGCTTTCCAAGTCAAATGTTTTCGCCCTAAAATGAATGCTAACAAAACTGTTCAGGAATTAATATGAATCTACACAATAAATGTAAATTGTGTGTAAATTAACTGGTCTTATTGTGTTTCAAAATGTCATCAGACCATTTTATTTTGAAAGGAACATTTCAGCTAAAGAAATGTTTCCATCACCTAAGATGAGAAAAAGACTACATTTTTCGAACAGTGATTTCTCTGGCTTGTAAATTAAATATCATAATTTTCTCAGATTTATGAATTATGGGAAATTTACTTGCATTACGCAGCTCCTATACTTAAACTAATCTCTTTGTCGGCATGCACTCTACCTGCATCCCTTTGGCGGCATACCGACCCTTCACCAGCACTTTCGTTGTTTGTAAATACTATATATACCCTGGCATCCCTGCATACCTTATTCAGTGTAGTCCCTAGTCTGTAAGTGTAACTCTGTATTTGTACTCTCTTTTAAAATAAATCTTCTTTTAAGTTCACTTCATTCGAACTTATTTATCTCTATGAGATGGACAAAAAGAGAGTTTGTTGACCGTAGATATTATTCTAAGATGATTTTAGTTGGGGTTCTCGACCGAACCCCAACTAAAATCATCTTAGAAGTCTATGAGATGGACTTTTTCCAAATAAAATTTGGCATGTTGCTTTTAAAAGTTAATAACTAGGAAGTTTTTAAAGAAAATCAAACTATTAGCAGGTGTTACCTTTATCGAAAATAACGTATATACTTACATTTTCTTACGTATATTACTTATACTATGCAAGGAAGAAGCATGTTTTACCCGTATTTGACATTTCAGGTAATCCCCTCTCCTACTCGTCCGATTACGCCATATAATGAACTAAGCTTTTCTTTTTACATTTAATAAGAGATGAGCAAAATTTCAATTGGAAAAACATTTATTGCAATTTCTAGGTCGTACTATTAAAACTTAATCACCGTACGATTATTGTTAATTTTCGTTGTGTAACTCCAAAAATATACCTTTTATCAATAAACTAATGAAAAAAGTTTCATTATTCCAAATTATTTATTACGCCCGATTCCAAGAACAAAAACTTTTTCTATTTGTAATTGTTTCTGAGAGAATAGTCACTTTTATTAAATTCATATTTGTTGCCCCAATCTTATCACATGTCTCGAAAAATGAACTGAATCTCATCCTGTCCTGTCCTTTTCCCAAGCAGTTCTTTCAGAAATTTGTTTAGCTCTATCCAGATTTGTAAATATACCTTTAGTATTTGAAGCAAAATTTATCTTTTTGGAAATACTCAAGTACCTAATTCACTGAGTTAAGTGGAGAGTCAGTAGGATATTTAATAGTTGTATTATTCACTAGCAAAATATTTATTGGTTTTCAGACACATTTGAAGTTAGATTTATTTGTCTCATTACTAAGAAAGAATATTTACCAGCAGCAATATTGTTTTGTAATGCTGGATAAATATCCATCCTAGACAAATATTACATTGTTCATGGTCAGGCATGGTGGCACTGTGAGTTCAAAATTTTATTTTTATGATTTTAAGGATTCATAAATAAAAATTATGATCAATCAACTAAAACAAAAAAGTTAAAAAAATTTAATAGAAATAAGTAAAACCTTTATTTAACAGTTTTTATTATTTTTGTGTTTTACAGTTTTAATTTGGTCATTTTATTTTACTAAAATGCCTCACCTCAAAACATGGATGAAGTATATATGATAAAAAGAATGTTGAATTTGCCACCTCTTGGAAGGGAGTATTTGGCCATGGTTCCAAAATATTCAGGTGATTCTGGAATATTAGCAAGGTTTCCAGATCGGGAGCCAATACACCTTAAAACCCTCTTACTTAATACATGCCCTGCTAAAAACTAAGAAATGAAAATTGAGTTTAACAATCACTTTGTTTGGGCCACATCCAAAAACCTCTGCCAGTTGGCTAACACCTTACTGCAGCTGTCCAGTCCCAGATCTATGTTGCTTCACTCACTGGTCCAGTGCAGCACTGACATATGGGCTATAGATTGAAATCATTCTCTTGGGCGACAGCTTTCAAAGAACTGTTTGTGTACTGTAGAAACAGCACCACACATATTCCATTGTAATGTTTATACTGCTTCCTATTTCTTGTTTAATTGAACTGATCTGTTAAAACTGAAAGCTTTAAAAAGTTATAAACATTTTTAAAAAAAGTATTGTATAGATTTAGTTTTTCAATTATTTCTTCATTAATCAATGTGCCTCAGTTTAATTAAAGTGTTACATTAATATTAATATTATTTCTTTTTTGACTTCAGATGCTTCCTAAAGAATGAAAAGAAGACATTTCAGCAAGAGACAGAAACTGCGAATTAAAAGACTTCATTCGATTTGAAGCAGAAAAGTGTTACTCCTGAACAAGATATTAGTTTTTTTATGCTATCATAAAAACATTTTTTATGCTGTTAATATTTTTTTGCACAATGTTATTGTGAAGAATATTGTAATTACCACTTAGCAAATGAGTGTACAATATTATATCTTTTCTTTCATTTTGAGAAAGATGTATTACATATGACAAGGCATACAAATAAAGTTCAACAATAGTTTTATTCATTTAATTTTACATTTGAGTTTCATTTGTCCTCGTGCACTCCTGACACTTTCACCTATCTGTGTGGCTCCATTGGAGCTAAATGAGATGGTTATCAGATAATGTCTTATTTCCACAAGTCATTTGTTTGATGTGCAGATAATTTTCAGTTTTTACTAATAGTTCAAAAATTCTAGCATTAGAAGAAACATAGAAATCAATTTTATAAAAGTAAATATATGGCTCCATTTAAAGATATAGCATTTATTATCTTTCTTTTAGCAACAATTTTTAATCCAGCTAATATGAAGGTATGATGAATTGTTTTTTCTAAAAAGCTAATTTATTTAATTAATGTAATTCAATTTATGAAACAATTAAGTCACTCTTGTTTCACAGAAATATTACTCTTTTAGTAACTGCATGACTAAATGTAAATAGCATTAGCTAACCCTAAAATTCCTGAGTTCTTGAAATATTAAGAAAATCACCTGATCTCAACTTTCATTTATTTAAAAAATATTTTACTTTGGGAGTCATCGGTTCTAGTATATTAAATATGTTTATAGTTATACCAGACAATAAAACAAGTATAAAAACTACATAAATGTATAAATTAGCATTAGAAAGATATACTTTAATATTGTCACGAAATAAACCAAAAATATTAAATCAGGAAAGCCTGCATTGAAAATTATTTAAACCATGGCCAGCATCTATGTGTCTAAACATGAGGAATAAATAGTCTAGTTACTAGTGTTGTCCCAACAGAAAAGAGTATATGTAAATTTAAATTGGAGAGAAAGATAAGATATGTATAAAATAAATCTATATAATATAAACAAATAATATGACTATAGAACTTATAATCTGGAGCATTGGAAAGTGTCAGAGAAGTCATAAACTGCAGACTAACTGAATATCTCGGGAAATTATGGTTTAGGTAAACTCACACTCCTAATAGTTCAATTTCACTACTCCAAAAATATTTATTTTAACAATAAACAAATTTGTTTAAAGTTTCATTACTCTAAACTAAATATGCCTACAACATAAAAAAAAAAAAAAAAAAAAAAAAAAAAAAAAAAAAAAAAAAAAAAAAAAAAAAAAAAAAAAAAAAAAAANGGAGATTTATCACTCTGGAAGTTTGTTTGTGATAGGGACTCTTTCTGAAGCTTCCAAGGTTAAAAAATCATTACCAAAACAATGTTTGCAACAGTTTTTTTTAAAAACTTTTATTTATTTATTACATTCTGTTAAATTAAAACATTTTGTAATTTGATCACCACAATGAATTAGAAAAAAAAAAGACATTCAATATCAATCACATGAGGAGAGAAGGTGACCAATGACACCACTCTCAATTTATAATTATTAAGAAAAATAATTAATATAATATAGTATAAGGCTATAAAATTAGAATATGTGGTTCAAGTGAACCCTCACTCCCAATTGCTTAATTTTGTTGTGCAACTCTTAAAATAATTCCTTTAAATAAATATGTATTGTTTCATTTTAAGTAATCTAAACTAAAACTTATGCCTGCGACATAAAAAAAAAAACATATTTTTAATCTGTAAGACATGAAGAGCATTTACAGACAGAGCCACACCAGACAGCTATTTGAATATATAGACAGACTAACTACAGTAATATATATATTTTTTTTTATCTATGAGATAAAATCTAAGAAATATCGATAAGAGTATTTACCGTTTCTTCTTCTGGGTTGGACCGTGTCAAGTTGTCAAGAAACGGTAAATACATCTGATGACCGTCGAAGCCTACGTGACCATCGATAAGAGTTTTAAAAAATCTTTGTTATTAATTGATTTAAAATAAATGTTTTAGGAGTTACTCAGTGAAATTAAACTATAAGGAGTGGGGGTTCACCTATATCATAAATTCAAATTTTATAGCCTTGTACTGCAATTAGAATATTCTTAATGAAAATTAGCATAGTGACTTTAGATCTGTATTGAAAGGCAGTGTTCGTTATAGAGCAAAATTGCACAAAAATGAGTGAGAGACCACCTGATATGTCAATTGTGAGTACAAACAATTTTTTAAAGTAGTGATCAATAACTAAATTAGTTCAGAATTTGATAATATAGAACACAGTATGAACAGGAAAAATGTTGAAGAATTTTTTAACATTTCATCAGGGGAGTGGCTAAACATTTATTGAATTTTTAGGATAATTGAAGATGAATCAGAGTAAAATATAAAAGCAAGTTCAATTAACTAAAGTAAAGAAACTAACTTAAAGTAGTTAAATAAAAATAAATAACTCAGCAATAAACATATAGTTTCATATAATTCTGGAAAAATAAACTACCATGTTTTAAACTTGCAAAGTAGTTGAGAAAAAATTTTGTTAATTACTTAGGTTTTATTTATTTTTCTTAGGTTTAATCTGTTTTCTTTTCACATATTTATTGTTTTAAAATTAATTATGTTCTTTTAGTGTGACTCAGCATCTTCTTCCTAAGGAGAATCTTGTGGAATCTTCATCTTTAGAAATTCAAGACCTTCTGGATGAGGTGATTAATAATCTGTCTTAATTTCATTAGCAGGAATCAGAAAATAAAGAAAATGATAATGTTATAAATTGTGTTAGGTCTCTGGAACCTAATAAAATAATATTAAAAAGTGCTACTAAACTATCTAAAACATATCAACAAATTTCTTACCTATTTAATACTAATAATAGTTAGAATTTTAGTAAAGTGGTTATGTTTAATGCGTATTTTGACCTGATCTTCAAAACTCTTTAGGGCGCTTTTTTTTTCTATTTTTTGCTGTAGTTACCTAGTTTTTATTGTATCTGTAATGGCTTATAGTTTGGTGACTGTTTCTTTATAGGTCAAACCAATTTTTTCTGCGTCTCTTTCAATACTTAAATCTGTATGGCCTATTGCTCTGGATATTTTGCTTCAGCTGTTTCTTTAGATGGATTGCATTTAGTTTATGAACTTTGTGTAGCAAAAATATTGGCCTATAATACCTTGATCACTAATGACGAGTACCCTTCTTATGAATTTTGGAAGATAGGGCTGTATGAAAGACAGGAAGTCTAAGGGCGGCCAGGTGAAATTAAAGGCATTATAATTAATAATTAATTAATATTAAACCTGGAATTATCCAGATCTAAGGATGTTTTCATGAGGATGTTGAGGTCTATGGAGTCATAGTTTGGTTTTGGAAGAGATCCCAATCGATAGCTCCTCAGATAAAAAGAGGAGTATCTTTTATTAAGGGTGTCAATGACTTTTGGCAAGTATGAGTCTGTGGTCTAATGAAAGATTGTTTAAGGAAGTGGCAGAATCTCGGAATGCACTACACCCTTAGCTGACCTGAAAATAATTAGCAAAACTTTCTTTCGTGGAGATCAGGGTTTGGAAATTTTTTTAGTTCATCATCAGCTGACAGCAACTAATATGGTCATCTAAAAATATTGTACAAAACCCATTGCTCATTGCAGGTGATCTAAAAAGGGTTAATTTATATATGGGAAGCTAAAGAAGATGCAGTTGGAAATAGTTAGTATTCCATTCATGAAGAAGGATTATAAAATGGCATTCAAATGTTTATCCACAATTTATAACTAATATTATAAAGTCATTTTCCAACACTAACTCTAAAGTGATATTTAATTACATTAGTAATGTATTAAAAAAATCGTGCCTTAACGTATTAAACTCTGAATTAATTAAAAAATCTTACACTTAAAATGATAAATTAGAGCTATAGTAGATACCATTAAAAAAATATTAATGGAAGATTTTTACAATTTTACCCTAGCATTAAAAACTTACATATAAACCATAAAACATCACACAAAGTGACGACACATGCACCAGTTCAAAACTCTCCTACAGTACACCAACAAATACAAAACGTACTCTGTCACCAACTTGTGACTTTTTTCATAATATTTCTTGTATCAATATTCCTTTTAATTCCTGATATTCAGCTTAGCAAATAACTTAACCACCCCACAAACTAACTACTACCATGTTATCCCTAAGTTATTAATGGACATTTAGTTCATCCCTTGGGTTAATTTATTGATTGTAAGTGATAAAAAGAGAGAATTTTCACGGCTCCACATCAACAGTGGATAGTTATCTATATATCTATTACTTTCAAACTCCAACCAACCATAACTCCAATTTTTCTTCTGACTTCCTCAATGACCTTAAATTTTCACATTCCTTCCTGAAAGCACACAACAAAATCATTGTTACATGTGCTGCCAAAGGTATTAAACTGTCATTATAGATAAGACAGACTACTTAGAAAAATTGCTCACTTTATTCAAAGAGGACCCACATTTGTCCCCATTACCAATGACAAAGACACATAAAAATTTTATTGTTATTTTATTTTAATTAATAAATCTTTATTTATTACAGTCTTTTATTTTTAACATCTTGTAATTTGATGAGTTAGAGAAATATACAATGAGAAAAAATAATAATAAAACAAAAATTAAAAATAACAATAAAATAAATAAANAAAACAAAAGAAAGTAGTAAATAAAATAAATAAATGAACAACACTGTGTAGGGAAGAGGGGCCCATCAACCGGGGGGGTTGGGGAACCCTAATAAGTTTAGGCATTAAGGCCCAGGAGGTTGCGAGGCCATCTCCATTTTAGTTGCCAGGGAGGACTGTAAAGATTGGAGTTCGACGACAGGGATTGGGCATATGGATTATGATGAAATTGGAGTTTACTATGGAAGAGCTTGAAGCAAGTGGCTTGAATGAAAGAATAAGAGTCCGTGGCATCTGCTGAGTTCTTGTTGTTCGATTTTAGTATGTTTACTCCAGTTTAGTCATGAGTCAAGGTGGGACCCAAGGTAACGGACTGAATCAGAGTAAGGTATAGGAATGTTATTGTATATAATATAATTAAGAGAATCTTTTCTTTGCTGAAAATTTACCTGTACGAATTTAGACTCATTTATTTTAATTCTCCATTTGCAGCACCACTGCTGAATAGCATCAAAGTGGTTTTTTAAAATATTTGAAACGGATTTGGAATCAGAATGGGAGGAGAGGATCACTTTGTCATCTGCAAAGAGGGCTAAGAGGGTATGAGTGTAGTATGAGTGAGAATATCTGCAGGATAAAAGGGGATAAAAAGAAAGAATATGTCTAAGCACACTGCCCTTTGGAACACCAGGCTTTCACTGGGAAGTGATCGGAGTAATCTAATCCCTTCCGGACCCTAAAGAAACAGTTAGAAAGGTAAGATTTAAGGATTAGGTAGATGGTGCTTGGAAATATGGGCTTGAGCTTATATAATAGAGCAGTATGCCATACTCCGTCAAATGCTTGAGTGATGTCTGACAAAATTCTCCAAGGAAAAATTTTCCCTCGAGGGAAAAGGAAATGGAATCTATTACCCAAAAAACTTGCTGGACAGTAGAATGATGGGATCGGAAGCCAAATTGATGATTAGAAAGAATATTTAAGGAAGTTATTATAGGTATCATTTGTTTTAGAAGAAATTGCTCAAATATCTTGGAAAGCAAAAGAAGAAGGCTAATTGGTTGATAGAGTAATGTGTTAGAAGCAGGTTTACCAGGTTTGGGAAACAGGATTATTTCAGAAAATTTCCAGAGAAGTGGAAAGTAGGTGGTTCGAAGGACACAATTATAGAGGTAAGTCTGGAAAACAATTTCTTTTTGGATTAGATTTCGAAGTATTAGCTGGGTGATAAGGATGTAGCCGTGTGCTTAGACAGATGGCTAATAATGAACTCGACCTCAGAAGGTGTTACTGCCTTAATTGGTAAAGACATTGGTAATGGTGTGTCCAGTGACTCCTCAACCTCTGTGTTATTGGACAAATTATCGGGATCTGGATGAGGAGTAAATGTTTGGTTTAGATGCTGGGCAAACATTTGGGCCTTATCTTTGTCGGAAGAGGCTCAGAAACCATCTTCTCGATGCAAGGGGGCAGAAGGTTCATGATATTTTAGAATCCTGCGAGTAGCAGTCCAGAGGGATTAGTTTGCTGCTAGAGGCTAGTCAGGTAGGGATTATATGCCATATTTTGTAAAGCATTTTGTTTTTGTTTTACGAGACGGGATGCGCTGGTTGATTTCCCTACAATCTGGGTTATGCCTTTACCTATGGATTAGGGTTTGAGCTTGACACTTAGCCAGTATGAGGTTTTTGGAATGGAATCAGGGAGGGGCTCAGCCAAATTTACAGTGTAGCGGATGCTGGTGAGTTTTAAGTTCGCCTTCCAAGGCATTGCTGAATCTTAACAGTAAAGAACTGGACACTATCATCTAGCTCTTCAGAGGTTTTTAAGGAGATTCCGAGGTCAAGTGACTCTTCTAGTAGAGTTCTAAAAAATGGACAGTCAATGGGACCATTTATTAAGGTTGGTGGTAATTGTCTAGGGATGGATGGGAGAGACACGTATAAGGAGGACAGGGTTGTGGTCAGAGGAAAGTTTTGTGGAAAGGAAATGTTTTTACGAAGTGATGGAAGGGAACAAGATTTTTAGAGATGAAAAAATCTAGGCTATTAGAAAGATGGTTTACAGCAGTGAGCTAATAGGTAATAGGGAGAAGACGGACTTATAGTGGAAAATTGTGAGAGGAGATAGCATTATACAGAGCATGGCCATGAGAATTGGTCATTCCCGTGCCCCACTGCAGGTGTTTCATATTATTATGAGAGGAAACGGGGACCTTATGATTTAAAGTGCTCTTGGAATTTGCCTAAGGTGATATATTTGTTAGATGGGCAATATAATGCAGAAATTCCAAAAATTTAACAAACATATATCTTTATTCCATGACAAACATCAAATTTACAATAACCTCATATCTTACAGTTCCTATTCTCATAGATGTTATTGCCTACCCAAAATACTTAAATCCAACCACCCCTTATGTCCTATCATATCTAATATCAATTCCCACTCTTTCAAACTTAGTAAATTTCTACACTTTTCACTATAAGCACTCAGTTACTATATCTTTTGACATATTAAAAAAAAAACCCTTTCCTTAAAATATTTAATCAAATCCCCTCCAAATTTATTCTTACCTCACTAGACACCGCAAGCCTTTTACCTAACCTTCCCATTGACAAAACCCTTATTATAGGTAAAAACAACTGCCACATAATTAAACCACACACTACTTTGTCACTAGATTTTTACTGACAGACCCTCTCACTGTGCTGAAACACTGGTTAGCTTCTATTCCAAAACTAATTTTATAAACAAATTTCTGGACTTTCTATGGGGAATTTCTATGCCCCCAACACAGCTAACAACACACTAAATGACCTACTGGACACCGTTCTTCCTTCTTTCTCAGATGACATATTTTTCATTAAAAAATATTTGGATGATCTGTTATTGTTAATCAACCCAGATAAATCCTACAATCCTCAATTCTTCCACTAACCTATTGCCTTCTAATCCCTCAAATACAAGCCGCCTTTCCCTTCATAAACCACTGACTCTCACCAGAATTTTCCCTTTAATGACCATCCCTCATGTCCAATTCCTTTCCTAAAAATGTTTCATACAATAATTTTCAGTCATGATTCAGTTTGCTAAAGTAAGACTCTCTCCCTCAATCACCCCCTTGCTATGTGCACTTTTCAAATTGTTTACAATCTATTTTTCCTTTTTCTTATATTTTTTAGTCAGACCTGTTTTTATATTTTATTTGTATGTTTCTTTTGTTGCTCAGCCCTAACATTGTCTAAGAAAGACCTGAAATTTAGGCTGAAACATTGGCAATAATAAAAAAAATTTTTGTTTACAAATTAGTTTTTATTCCTTAAAAAACCTAAGATCGAACCCCAGACCAATCCTTCCTCATGAAGATGCAGTTGATAAGTGGCTTGTTTACCTTATTGGCTTCTGTATGTCTTTGAGGAATCCATTTATTCAGTTTTTTCACTTTTCCCAGTTGATGGAGATAATTTCAAGCTGTGGTTGGAGAAATATTAAGTTGTAAGGCCATCTCTGAACAACTTTGGCTAGGATCCAACTCAATTATTCTTTGAATTGCCTCTAAATCAAGACCTTTGACTGGCCAAGTGAGTGTCTCTTGTCGCTTTCACGAAATTTAGCAAACCATTTGTGCCTTCTGCTGAGAGCATCTTTTCCAAAAACGGAAAAGCTTTTTTAGGCAGCTTTAGTCGCTTTTAAACTGACCTAATACTCATAAAACAAAATTGTCTTAATATGTGTTTCCAACCGAATTATTTTTCACTAGTCAGTTTGAATATTTAAAGAGGAATGTATTAAAATTAATCCCTCTTTTCATAAAGGATTAAGATTTGTATGCATGGGTTAAAGTCCAGTTTTGAATTCATTGAACATCAAAGGCTCTGGAATAAAAATAAAAATCATAAACCATAAAAATGGCAGGTCTTTTTTAATGAACTAGTGTAAAGAAAGAAAACTATGTTCAAAAACTGAAGAAAAGTCTAATCAATAATCATGATTTAATAAAGAAAAGCCTTGTCAAAATCAAAGAAATTTCAAGTAAAAAATTGTAATTAAAAGAATGGAAACTAAAGTCAATTACCAAAGGAAATTCAAAAATTCAGTAAAAAAATAAATAAATAAATAAATAAAGAGAGAGAGAGAAGGAGAGAGCAAAAACACATTAGTATGTAGTAGTCTCAGTGAAATTGAGAGGTCTAGATTGTTCATCTAATTTGCATCTAGCAAGCCCTCTCAAGTGTCTAACTCAAGTAAAAATAAATAAAATATCTCTGTTATAATCCCTCCAAAGCAATGAGTTTCCAAAGCACTTTGAAAGCCATATACCACTACCTTAGGATAATAGATTTTTAATATAAAAAGAGATGTCTTGAGATGTACAGCAAGTCACCTGATGAAAACGACAGGTGACTGCTCAAGCAGGCTGGTGTCGCATACACATCAGGCTGGTGTATGCGAGACTGCTTCCTCAGCTCTTGTCAGTGTGGGAGTTGTGCACTAGGGGTTAAAGAAGGTTTACTTTGAGATTTGTTTTTAAATTTTTTTTATAGTAATATTATGAATATTAGATCTCTTCATTTAAAATGCCAGTTTTTAAAATACTTCAAGTATTTTTTTGACAATATTCTTGAATATTATTTATTGTTTCAGCTGCAAAGTGCAAATGATCAATTAGAGAATATCAAATTACCTGGAGGGCTCACATCAATTCAACTTCATACTCTGCAACGACACCGTGAGATTCTTGAGGACTATTCATCTGATTTCAACAAAATACGTGATAATTTCTCACATCAGAAACAGAAGGATGAGCTTTTTTCTATGGACCATGATGAGTAAATATTATTTTACAGTACAGTTATTATTATATTATGAATTCAAAAAGTTGGGATTGCCATTGAAAATTAGCTCTGTTTTTATATTTTTAGCAAAGAATCTCATTAGTAAGAACATAATGATATTTAACAAACAAAAATTTCAACAATATTTAAAAATATTAGTGACTAAAAAAGGAATAAGTTTCTTTAAATTAAATATTAATTCCTTTTTAATGTTATTGTATTAAATTGTTTTTTTTATTTATAAAATTTGAATTTATATTTGACTGACATGTTACCTTGAACATGTCTTGTGAGTGTTAGGCTTTTAATCCTTTAAGGTGCAACATAAGGATATGTAAAGAAGGAGCAACTTTAAACCACTTTGTCTTAATGCATCCACTCCGTGCTGGGATAGCTAAAATTATTCCCAAGGCTTTGAAACTCCTGGAAGCTGAGTAAGAGGTAAGACCTTCGCAAGCACTCTCAAGTTTGGGAGAGTACCCCAACACCTTCTAGGATTATGCAGCCATAATGCCTCCTGGTTGACAACCCTTGGTTAAAATGTAGTTCTAAAGGAACTCCAAAATAACTAATCAGTTCTTTGATCTTTGATCTGAATATCGATGACTGTTACGGCTTCTTGATAAGGGCATAGGTTTCTACCCATTTGCTGAAATAATTGATAACAACAAGGATTTATCTATTTCTTTCCTCTGTGAGGAAATGTATCTATCAGATCAAATGAGCTCCCCACATTTTATTTCCTCATTGAGGCCTTCTACATCGTCTAAACCAGTTCATTACAAGTGATTACATCGTCCTTAATGTTTACCCATTATAATCGCTTATGAACTTTTTCTAAGGTGTGATGTATCCCTAAGTGACCTCCAGAAGACCTGTTGTGGAGCTCCTTCAATACCTCGGTCACCTCACATTTTGGGGCAATGAGTTGAGATCTCTTATGATCTCCTTCCATCAACTCCACAGACCTCTTCAGCAACTCATTGTTCACTGCAATTGAGCTCAGTAAGTCTTTACTTTCTTTGATAGAGGAACAACCTCTTACCAAGATGGTCTTCTTTTCCCTGATACCTTCCACTATTTTATGTATTTCAAGTAAGGTTCCTCATCTTATTCCTTTGCTAGGACTGAGCACTGCCTATTCCTAGCAACGACTGTTGTCCTTATTGTGGCTTCTTTTTCCTCTGGTCGGTGCAATATTTACAGTTTTCCTTGCATGGTCTTTTAGGCAGCACATCAGTGTTTTTGTGAGTTGTCCTGATCAATGTGTAGTTCAAAAATTTGTATAGTTTCAAAATCATACTCTTGTAGTTGCTCAATCCATCTTGCAACCTGTCCCTTGGGTGATTTAAATCTCAACCACATCAGTGCTGTGGGATCCATCCTCAGAATAAATTTATTAACTACAGTTAATAACTTCTTTGGGCCTGGTCTTCTCATTATGCGTTTCCCCCTGAGTCTAACAATGCTTAAAGAGTTAAGGTATTTTACTCAGGTAATTAATTAATTTATGTTTATAATTAACCATATTCAAAAAATAAGTGAATGTACATCATTGCTTTAAGTTACTCGTATGTATTAGATTAGATGTTTATAGGGTAATCATTATAAGGCATAGCTGAAGAAATTCATGTGCTCGAGCACTGGATTATATTCTGGACAAGCTTTTATAAAGAAATAAAAGCCTGACATATGCCATGCTATATCTCAGTGGTGAGAGGACCTGAGCAGAGCTGATCCACACAACTCGCTTTCCAATAGTGGCTGAGTTCAGGTTCTTGACTAATATTGGTTTAATTGTATTGTAGTTTAATGTAAGCATATTGTTATTTACCATTTCATCTTCCGGGTTGGACCGAGTCAAATTGTTCTTTTTTGCCGAGCTTTCGCACATCATGTGATGGCTTCTTCAGGGCTGAAAAGAGAATGAGAGTTGTAAAGAGAGATTGAATGAATTATCTCTCTTTACAATTTACCATGTTTTATACACATTTATGTAATTAA
>KZ807133.1:502667-515719 GCA_000696205.2 Oncopeltus fasciatus
TTTTTTTTTTTTTTTTTTTTTTTTTTTTTTTTTTTTTTTTTTTTTTTTTTTTTTTTTTTTTTTTTTTTTTTTTTTTTACTTCATTAAGATATTAATTTTATTTTGGTTACTATTTTTTTAAATTTAATTCTTCTTACTTTATTATTAGTGAATTATTTTTTATAGGATTAACAATTTTTTTGTTATGAGAGGTATGATGCTTAGTTTATTTTTACAAAAGAAGAGATATAATCATTCATACAAATTTTTTTAAAATCTGACATCTTAAAAAGCATCTGAGAAGCTTGTCCAAGGATGAGTTTTAAAACAAATTTAATTTGCTTCATAGTTCCAAAGAATGTCAGCCACTAACAACCCCTTCCAAGTTCTTCAGGACGTGGTAGTTGAAAACATGGATTCTCAACCAGCTGTCCCTCGAGTAATTCAACCTCCGCTTATATTTGTAAGGAATCTCAAAGACTTCATACTGATGTGTTCTCAACTGAACAAGAGAGTGGGGCCTGGCAGATATACATGTGTCAATAGGCAATAAGACACGAAAATGATTTTTTTATGACAATTAGTCGCAATGATGATGTTTAAAATTTTTAAATAAACCTATTTTATTTTTTATTTCATCCTCTAAAATATTTATTTGTAGATTTTTTCTCAAGTAAATTACTTCCATCCAAGGAGCCGGTACATTTAAGTAAAAAAGGTGCCTTAATCATTATTTATATTTTTATGTAGTGTAGGATGCATCTACTAAAGAGTGAAGTATGTTGATAAGCCTTTATTAGTATTTAATATTTATTAAAATCTATAAAAAAATCTGCAAAACAAATTTATAATTTTTATCTAAAGGAGTTTTGAGGACGATATTTANTAATTAGTTGCTATAGACATCAGATTGAAATTTTGGGTATTCCTTCATTCAAGTTTATTTATTTACTTATTCTTTTTTTGAGCCTAAAGAGATTTCAATATAAGGCATACAATTGTAGGGTGTGTGTTTCTTTAAGGATATAAATAAACACTGTCAACTTTGGAGAAATTTACAACAGATTTTTAAACCTTATATAAAAAATTAAACAGGAAATTGAATTGTTTAATATAGACACAAATTTATTTTTTAAATTCAATAAATGGAGAAAGAAAAAGCTACATAAAAATTTATGGTGGAGAGAAGGGGGAATTCAATATATCTTTGTGAATTTTGTTTTATTTCTTCCCTCTAATTAACACTAATTAGGTGTGTGACTAACATAAACTCTATTATTATAAACTGAAATTCTAAAAAGTTAGAAAGAGAAATAGGATTTTAATATTTTTTTATTAGTAATAAATTTACCTGCTGAATATTTGTAGTATTTGAAGCAGCTGGAAGAGGTCCAGATGAAGTAAAGTAGTGAATCCTAGGAGCTCCAATCCGAAGAGATCCACTACGGATAAAATTCCCACTGATAACCTCAACTCCTGTTGGAACTGGAGTAGCAGGATTTAGGTCTAAAATAAAACAATAATACAGGTGCCTTTATTAATTAATGGAAAAATAAATTAATATATCAACAAATAAATAATAATTTATTTTAAATACCAAGCACATCTATATTATCGTATTCTTAAAATTTGTATATATACTTTAAAATAAGTATTGAAGAGTTAATTTATTGCAGTTGAAGAAGAAGCTAAGTAGACTGAAACACAATAAAATATATTTTGAACATAATACTTGAACTTTTTAGAACTGAATAAGAATTGTATATGTGTTAAACTAACACATATGAAATAATCAATTGTTGCTAATGGCTTGTAACAAATCATTTTAACAGTAAGAAATAATTTTTATACTGTTTATTTATAATTTTTTTTTGGTAACAGCCTTATAAATTGACCTTGAAACTGCTAATATATAAAGTGCACTAATAAATTTAAAATTGTAAAGCTCTATAAATTCTAATAACCATTCCTTGGGGTTGATTTTGAGTACAAAAGACTGCCTATGGTGGTTTTGACAGGGCTGCCCAGGAGTAACAAGGATTTAGACATGACAAGATGGAGGATGCTGGCAGCAGGACATTCCTCCTGATGGATTGATGGCAATATTAGGTCAAAAACTTGACACTGTGAAAATTTAGTTATCATGAAGCTTTAACAAATATGTAGCAGAACTGATTAAATAGAAAGACTCCGGCATGAAAATAGATAACAATTCCATAAATGTGGAATGTGCATAGTATTGGTTAAGGAGTGAATGGAAGTAAGATAGGTAAGATGCACCTGCAAGAAGTAGGGTCTAGAAGTGAGCATCAGAAACACTTGGGTTAAGTATCCGGTTTCTCGAATGGTTCAACCATGTCCTGTGGGAATTGTTTAGGCCAGCAATACCTTCCTATATAAAGGGAATCCTTGGAGAGCATGAGTCAGCAGTAGTTGTAGTCAGGCACCAGATTACAATCAGACTAAGTCTTGTGTAGGATGTTAGGGAAATGTGTTAAGTTTGTTCACGATAGGTGTTAAGTGCTCTTTTGCATTAATTTATAATTTTAACTGTAAATAATTCCTTGGTATTAACTGTTTTAGTCCATAATGAATATAGTGTATTGATTGATTCATTACTTTGCTTAATACATTAGATTTACTTTGCAATCTCCTATATCATTATTAAACCTAATTGGAGTAAAAAAATAATGATTCAGGCAGGAGCAAATAATTAATAATTTGAGCAATGAACACTTCACAAGGTTCTTTTTAAATATAAGATATAAGTTTAGCAAAGAAAAAGAGGCAGTAAAGTTAAACTAGTTTCAAGCCCTGGGTTCAGTGCTTCAGAGATGATCAGAACACTTGCTTGTGGGATGAGGTTCTGGAAAGATGGGGGCAGAATATTTCAGGGAGTTCTTCAATAGAGCAGGGACTAGGAATGCTGGAATCGCTTATATTAGCCAAGATCTAAGGCAGCACCTAGGAGACAGAGGAAATATAAGAAGTGGATATTTCACCAGATTGGAAAGAGATAATGGAATAGATCCAAGAGCTTAAAAATAACTAATCTCCTGGGACAAATAAGTCCTAAGTAAGGTAGGCTACCCAAGTACAGAAGACAAGAAGTTTGGAATTAACTTAACCAGTCCATATGGTTACCATGGTATGAACTGAAGAACAGATGTCAAGAAAGAGGTTGCTGCAGCTACAAATCTTATAATCTAACTTCTGAGTAAGATTGTTGATGTGAAGATTGTTTTCATGCGTCAAATGCTAGTAAATGCCTATAAGTTAAACATTGGCATCTAACATGAACTTATCATTTTTCAGAAGCCTTATGCTTTGGTGAATATAGAAAGATTACAGACGAACCTGCTAGCCCATCAAGTGCCTGAGAAGTTAGTCAATTAAGGATGTATGACAATAGTCAGAGAAAAATGTCAGATTAGTCTTCAGGAGAACTCCCTTATGAATTTGCAATAAAGACCAATTAAGAAAATGACACTGAGGTGCAGACCAAGTTCAATTATGCAATGGAAAAATGAATAAGAGGGATACATCATACAGCCCAGAAGGAATCATCTGTAACAGACTCTCCCAGAATTTAGCTTATGCAGATGACTTTTTGCTGACTACAAGGAGGACTTAAAATCAAAGAGCAATAAAGAGCTGACATTTATTCCCCTAGTTATCCTCTTCCTTGAAGATATGTATTATTCTGATTGGATAAACAATTGATCACTATAAGCCTGGAAATCAAATAGCTGAGATCGGTCCTGAAAGAGAACAATAACTAACTAACAGAGATTAATATGAAGATAGCAGCAGATATGTACTATTATGCTGACCATAAAGCAACTTGCTGAGTTCTGTACAGTGAGGCATAGAAGGAGAGGTTAAGTATCTCATGATTCAGAGACACTAGATATCTCGAAAATCCCATAAGCTTGCAGGCAGGTAATGCATTTCTTCTAACCGAAAGTAATAGGCCAAGGGTAGCCACTATCAAGGCAATCAAAGCACATTACAAAAAAATTGACGGCGCTGGATATGCAGATATAATTAATTATTTTTCAGCGCATTTAATAAAATGATCAATGGAGAACAACAAATAGGCTTAGCATAATTAACTTCGATCGATGATATTACTTTGTTTTTTCTCCCTTTGGGTAGTTTTATCTCAAAGAAATTAAAATATACACATTAGTACCATGACAAGACTTTAGTGCATTTTTTCAATTCTTTACTGAATCACAAAGAAGATAAAATATCCATTCAAAACTGTATATATATATAATTTGTGTGAGTGTTAGTTTAACACTCATACTTATACAAGCAAAAATAGGAAATCCAATTTAGTATATAATCTACTTGCCACAAATCATTGGTTAACTTTGTTAATGGCTGAAATTGAGGAAAGGGAGAAAGGGGTTTAGAGAGACAACTAATTGAAAAATCACTATTATTTTTTTATTGTTAGATTTACTAAATAAATTATAGGTTATAATAGTCATGATATATAATTTTTTAACTTTTATGTTCCATAAATTTGTTTTAAAAAAAAAACACACACTAAAGAAGATATTTAATAAGTAGTATAATAATGAATGTAGGTAGGGTGGAACCTAGTTCTTTTAAGCATAGAAAACAAATTTATTGTAAATGCCTATTTTGGCAAACCATTGAACAAATTTATTTATGACTGAAATTGGGCGAGGAGATTATTAGTATTATTGTAGGAGGGTTGGGGTCCTTCCCTCCCCCCCACCATTCTTCTTCAGTCAACCTAGAATTTTTTTTTCATTATCCTTTTTGGTCTTAAAGTTCAAATTAGTCATTTAATCTTATTTACATGCAAAATCTGATCAGTTAGCAGCTCTAATATGACAGATTTTTCAGTGTTCGTGGAATGTTAACTCTAAGTAAAAGCAGACATGTATATGAATAGTCTACAAGAAATGCAAAGGGAGCAAGAAAAAAAAATCTTACTACCCCAGCCGGGAATCGAATCCTGGTTTCCTACTTTCCGGGTAGGAGTGCTGAGGTTTAGAGGTTAGCGCACCTACCCAGAAAGTGGATATCATACTACAATTAATTTCATCATTTAAAAAATGCATATAAATAGTGTTCTTTATTACAGTTAGGACAATGTAATATGATTCATATTACCAGGTCTGTAAATATACTACCAAAATTCACCAATGAATCAGTCAATGTAAATACAAACTAATCCTCCATTGTTTTTGTTTATATCTCATTAAGATTTCCAGTTGAGACCTACATTAGTTTCATTCTAAAACTGTGTGATCAGTGGTATCAAACATGGTGACTTATTTGTAATCAAATTACGATTAGCGGACAGCTGATTTTCTGTTTCCATCTGAAAAAACTGCAGCAGAATCACATCACATCGGATGATTGTCAAAGCTTGTGATGAGTATGGCCAATGCAAATCAAAATGTTTCAAGAGGTTTAAAAAGTTCATATCTACATCAGGACAGAGGACAATGCTATGTTTGGTATTATCAGAAGGGTGTGACCTACTATGAGCTGCTAAAACATGGGGAAACTGCTAATACAGAATAGTACTGACAACAGATGATCAATTTGAATCAAGCTTTACAATAAAAACGAACAGAATATCAAGAAAGAAAACACAAAGTGATATTCTCCATGACAATGAAAAATTCATAGATGACAAATGACAGTAGTTCAAATAAAATTCTATGTACTAGTTTTACACAACAAACTTATATTTTCAATTAAAAAGTTCTAGTATCATATACACACACCCCATTTTAGTAAATAATTACTTGTCTTATTCAATATATTTCTGAAGCAATGTACAGCTGGCATCATTATTTGTATTGTCCCTAATAACACATTTTACACATTTCAGTTTAACAAAACACGGCACACATGTACAATCCACAACCCATAGTTAATTTTCATGGTCAAATAACGGAAACTTTATTTTTCTTTAATTGAGGCACTTTTCCAGTTTTTGAAGTAGAACTCTTATTAATTTTTTAAAATTTTGCTTTAGTTTATGAGTATTATTGAAGTAACACAATTATCATAAAAATACAAAAAATGCAAGGGAATAGAATAAAAAAAATCTTACTACCTCAGCCGGGACTTGAACCTGGATCTCCTGCTTACGGGCTGGCATGTTTACCAATTAAACCACCGAGGCGGCTAGCCAGATGATTCATTATATTCCCCACACTCTACTGGGAGTCTAAACACAAAGGTGTAATTGGAAATGTAAAAGATATAATTGGTAAAAATGCCAGCCCCGTAAGCAGAAGATCCGGGTTCGAGTCCTGGCTGAGGTAGTAAGATTTTTTTATTCTATTCCACTGCATTTATTGTAAAAAATTAATGTGGGATTAAATACCACAAAAATACAATATTTAAAAAAGAAATAAAAGCAAAAAAAAAATGAGAGTCTAATAAATAGCTGACAATGTTAACTCCTTCGAACGTAAGACGATATATTCGGGGGTTTAGACTCCCAGTAGTGTCCATACCACAAAGCATGGAAAATCTCAAAGGTTGTTGAAATCTAACTCCTGGTTTATGAAAGTAAGATACTGTGTTAGGAGATATATGCAGAAAGCAAACCAGCCAGGAGTTGTACAGCCTTGCTAAGGCTAACAGGTTTGGGAGGCTAAGGTGGGCTGGACGTGTGGCACATGGGAAAGTACTAACTCCTAGAAAAATTATGGAAGAAATCCATAGGACAAGATGCAAAGGAATACTTAAGAGTGGCAGGATGGTGTGACATAACATATAACAACCATATTGCTGTGAGGAACTAAAATAAAAATTATTAACAGAGGCTATGTATGAAGGCCTTGACTCAGAAATGAGATTTTAAATTTTATTAAGCTCTAAATTTATTCTACTCTCACTTACATATTACATACACTCATATTTTTTTCTTCCAAAGCCACTCCTCACTTACTGATCACACAATTTAATAACCCATATACCCTAGTAATCTAAAACTCGGTATGTACTAACAGACTCTAGAAGAGCAGTTAGAAAGGATTTTAAATAAAATAAAATGAAAATTAAATAAAAATGCATGAACTTCGTAAACTAAGCTATACTAAAAGAATTTCTTAAATATTCTCATTTATTATTAAATATTCCTAAATATTAGGTAAACAATGCTAAAATAATTTCTTAGCATGGCCATTATTTAACATTTGTATTTAAACCTTGTAGTTGGACCAAGCTATATATGGAGATTTGTTAAATTCAACTCCTGAAGTTAAATATTTTAGCTGACTTCCTGCAACTATTCATGCTGGCACCATGAATAATATTTTAATGGATCTTCACCAATCCTTATTGGAGATAAAAATACGGCCCATTACAATTTATACATATGAAATGCTTATTTAATATTATAAATACTTATTTATAATATAAAATAAATTATGTATGTTTAAAAAAAATGTGTAGAACAAAATTGGTGTAAAACATAATTTTATAACATTTATATTCTATAAAATGTTATAAAAAAAATACTAAGAAAGATAGTTGAGAATATAATTTTGAATGTTAGGCGAGACCTTAATTTTTGAAATATGAAACCAAATTCAGTATATAGGCTTTTCATTGCAAACTCTAAAAATTATTCAAATGGAGAGTTTTTTTGACCGTAGATATTGTTAGTTGCTTTTTTTTTTGTTGGGGTTCNAAAAAAATTAAAAAAAAGTGTAATTTTTAAATTATCTGCCAATGTTTTGGCTTAGATTGTAAGCCATCTTCAGGGCTATCATGAAAGCAAGAGGGGATGTCCTGTCCCTAAGATCACATTTTGAAAATGGCTTGCAATGTAATCTGTAATGTTTCGTTGGCAGATAATTTAAAAATACAAATTTTTTTTTACAATTTAAAACGACCCCCCGTCATTTAAAAATCCAATTTTTTTTTTAATTGGATGAGGGAGGCCAAAATTTATAATCATAACTTCAATGTTATTTGAGTTAAGAGAAAGTTTATAAAATACAATAGGTGTATAATATAATTTTCCAACTTTTATTTCCAATAACATTTTTAGAAAAAACAAAGGAATTTACAAATGCAGCTATGATGGTTAAGCATTTCCCCACCCAATCTTCCCAGCCAGACTACAGCAAACTTTAGTCAACGTAACTTTTACTCTCATTGTTCTTTCTGGCTTTTAATTTTAATTTCATAGTTTACTCTTAATTATATCCATCTAGAACAAACATGGGAACATAAGAATTTTTTTTAGATTACACAGCTTCTGCATGACAGACTTTTAAAATCCTTTCTCTTATCAGGGTTTTAAAATATAACAAATGAAATCCTTATTTATCAAGGTAGAGGTAAGAAATGTTTCCATTACTGACCTAAAACTTTATAATTATATTTTAATTGTTGAACATAAAACATATATTAAAAATGAAATAGTAGATAAATCAGAATAAATAATTAAATTAAAGGCCAAGAATTAAATTATTAAAGGCCAATAAAGCAACTTGGTTTATATAAAGTAGAATAATTGCATAAAACCTTACCAATTGTATTTGTTGAAACAACATGTTGATTAGTTGCAATAACCTGATTCTCAAACAAGCTATTCGTAACTTCTACATGCATCAAAGGAAGTTTATATTCATTTTTTGTTAGTACTGAGTTAGCTATATTTATTATGCCATCTTGCTTTCTTATTTTAGAAGGCACATCACCATTGGTGTTACTATTTAAGCGTTTGCATATAATAGCTTTATTGTTACTTTGAGCTTGACTATTAATGATTTTATGCTGTAGGTAAGAATTTTTTTTTGGACTTGATATTAAAATTGGTCCCTTCTGTTTATTGTGTAAAGCAGTTCTTTTAGCAGTGCAACCTGTATCCGATAGTTTCTTTGAGAGATTAGCAGCTCCATGGTCTACAACTAAATCTATTAACTTGTTACAGTTACTTAAGCCTGATTGAGTTGTAGAACAACTTTGCTCTTCTTTTCTAAGCAAGGATATAGAATTCTTAAAATTCTTTAATGTGCCACAGATACGAGGTAAATTGTGGTTTGCATACAACAGACCACCCAATCTTCTAAATCCAGGTGTCCACATTGACAATCCTTCAATCTGAAAATTAAAACAAATATAACTAATTAGTTATCAGTACTATACTATTCAACTAATGATTTAAAAAAAATCAAGTTCCTTTCTTTTTTAGAAAAAAGAAACAGACTCTTATCCATAATAATAATGAACTTTGGAATCTAGTTCAAAGGAGGCAATTTAGTATGCTTTACAGCTTTCATTAAAGTTTTATGAACTTTGAAGTAATTAAAATGAAACAATTCAAAGTTCATAAAATAAAATCTAGTTAAAGAGATAGTTTTCATGTCTTCTTGAAATAATTGTAAAAAATTGTGCCTTGTATAACCACTGTAAATTTTAAATTTCTTATAGAGAATTGAAATGTTTATTAACTAATATTTTCCATCAACTAGAGATAATTGTTTGACACCTAGCTATTTGCAAACAGGAAAACTTATTATCTCAATTTTTTATACATGTTGTATATTTACATTTTAAAGTGATACATCATAAAATCATAAACATGATTTAAAACAAACTTCAGCCATTTCCCCATAAAATGGCACAATAAAAAAAATTGCTCATGTTAACAATGGAATTTCAAGATAAGGATCAATTGGCATCTACCTCGTTTCACTGCAACCCTCTAACTTGAAAGATGCTATAATCGTCTGGTGATGACACTTAGTCTGCCAAAGGAAGTTTATATTAATTTTTGGCAATTTCTCTGATAGTCTCTGAAGAAGAAAGGGAAATTGTAAAAGTTAAATATCTCCTAACCCACTGGCTACATTAGACCTTATGAGGCACTAACTGGCACAGCAGGCAAACAGGGCTTTTCTTGCAAATCATGAAATGATGACGCAAAAATGTACTCTAAAATCTCCAACAAATAAAGGTCAATAGCTAATTATCTGAGAACAAACAAATATAGTTCTTCATCTACCAGCTGCAAGTAAATAAATTCACCTACTGTTGCGGTAATCAACTATCCTAAGGACCTAAGACAGTCAGTCATCCTATTTTCTTTCAACCAACGAACCCTGCCTTTACAAGCAAAAAATCTAAGCTTCTGTCTCAAAGTGCCTTATTTCTGCCAGTAAATACTCCAGACCCCAAAAATATTACAGCAAGAAATAGTGATAACGATTTTCATTTTATCTCAACAGAAACAGTGATAATGATTCTCATTTTACCTCAACAAATAATTTATTATCCAAGGTTAAGGATAAAGTATGCCTTAGTAATATAGATATCCTCCACTCGACAGGACTTAAGCACATTCAATAGAAGGTAGGATGTGTGATAAGCGAAAGCTCGACAAAAAAACAACTGCTTGGAAGAAGAATTTATGAATATTCCTTACTTTGTTTTAATCCACAATGCCAGGACCTGCATATTTTTCAGAGATGTTAAAATATTTTTCAGAGTGACCTATAAATATTTTTCATCTCCCATCATCTATAGAAATTTCCCACAACCTTCATGCTTTGTTTCATCACTGGCAGATACTATAATGACAAATATCCACAAATCGGATGCCGTATATTCAACTGGTAAGGCATCTACTAATTTTATGCCATAACTTCCATTAGTTTCAAAGTTTACCTCCCTAACCTCTAGCTACTGGCACCTATATTGTCCTTAACTCATGGACTTCATTGCCTATGTTAACACATCAGGCATAATAAGCATTTGTTTATTATCTCCACTCTTCTTGACCTATACTCTAGCCATAATATAGTTCAACTAATCCAAGGCCCCTACCCAACTTCAACAATGATACCTTCTGTAAACTGTAGAAACAATGGCCAGATGGACTGTAAATTCTTCAAATTGTCACTTGACCAGTCTCTAGACCTCCTAAACCTTTCAAAAAGGCTGAAAGCAAGCAGATCATTCTCAAGAGAACATTCAGTCTGTGCTGTTGATCAGGTCATTATTACTTGGAAGTTAATCTCTCTTCGAGTTGTCTAAGTCCTGAGTACTTGGTTAATTTGGTGTTCCTGGTTAATACTTCAATTAGCAAACATGCATTCATTCAGTTTGCACAGCTGAAACCCGAGACTTTGGAGAGAAGAAGGAAAAGAGGGGACTTGAAATTTCTTCTAAGTATTTTCATTGGGAATGTAGATTCTCCAGAATTGCGTGTGTTCCATTTAGCATCTCTACGTCTAGTATGATGTTCGTTTCCATTTTTGTCAGGCAACTTTTACAGTTGCTTGGCTTTCAAGCCATTTCAATGAGGGATAGTTTATTTCTGCTATGGTATGTAGTGGGAATACTTATTTTTAAGGATTAACTTAGGGATCCAGAGGTTGTTATAAGCAGGATTCCATTATATGCCAAATCGACCACTCCCTTTAAGATGGCAACTACAAAGGAAAAAAAAAAAAAAAGGCGGGCACACTTGAAAATGTTAACAGCACACTCATTATCATTTCAAATTTTTTGTTTGCGGTGCTAACTTCACACAGGCCTAATTATCTACTTTCTATAAATTATTTATTTTACTAAAAATTGTAACAACTCTAATTATCTCTTTTCTATAAATGCATCTATTCTTCTATAAATGTATTACTTTTTCTATAATTATCTATACCTCTTTTTCTATAAATTATCCCTTTTTTTTTTTTTTTTTCTTTTCATTTAACATTTTTAATGCATCTTTAATAAAATCTTTAATCTTTTCATTACCTCATCACATCTTTTGCCAATTATCTCATCCACTCAAAATTTCCCTATTGTGATAAGTAAGGAAAGCCTTCTCATTCACTTAATTCCTACTGTCTTATTTCTCTCTTTGTATTGGAAAAATCCATGAAAAAGGCCTATTGAAGTGCCTCTATTAAACAATCCCTCCTCATCAATTTGGTTCCAGATTCTACTATTCCACCATCCAGCTTAAGGACATAATTCTCAACAAATCTTTGCATTTCTAAAAAACAACAAGTATTGCCTTGGTGCCCTTCAGGATGTTGTTTCGCATGACAGGGTATGGCATCAGACCTTTGTTTTGACTCTTCAAGCCTCTATTCCCTTCCATTTATTTCTTAATTCTCAAAGCCTACCAATCTGAAAGACATTTCTAAATAATCTATGGTTTCTGAACCTCTCCTATTCTCCATAAACTTGCCAGGATTCTAAAAGGAGGACATCTCCTTTTCCTCGCCTTCAATATTGGCATTTGAATTTTAATAACCCCTCACTGGACTTCCTAATACACTTATACTAATTTCAGCACAATTTTTCCTCAGATTCTTCTCTAAGCAAGCTCTACAAGTCAACAACAGCAAATTAGAGCAACGAACTAAGCCAGTCTATGTACAGAGGATTCTCCACTGGTCTCAACACAATAGTAGGAGTTCCACAGGGTAGGGTGCTAAGCTTAATCAATTACATCCACATCCTTTCTAATAATGATGCTCTCTTATCATCCTTTGCTATCCAAAGTTTGGTTGCCATTCGTCAACTATTTATATCCTGCCATTGCTGTGAAAGAATGCATAGAGATCTCACAGCTATAACATAAGCTCCCATGTGACATTTAGATGATGAAAGAAAGATGATATTCTTCAATGGCATCCCCATAAAATGTCCAATTTGGTATGATATTCAGGCTCCCATCTGAATTCTTTGACTTACATATGATTACAAAAGATAAGAGCTAAATAAGAAAAAAAGTTTACAGTTAACAAAATAATTCTATCTGGACATTTGGTATAGAAGAATGGAGTGCTGAAAAACTGTTTAATAGACTCAAATTTCATCAAATGATAGTAAACACTTTATTTTATCCTGCCTAGTATAACTCTACATTATATACTCCATAACCTCAGTCCAATTTGACTAAGAACGTATTCCTACTGGTTCTTCAGGCTTGAATATAACTTTCTGATCATCTTAAGATGAAATGGCCCTGGAATCATTTGAATATATCCCAAGGCATTAATTTTTAAATATCAGAAAATTTTGACACTGGGCATATCCTTTAA
>KZ807133.1:536413-551829 GCA_000696205.2 Oncopeltus fasciatus
TATATATTTTATAAATACTAATTTATGTACTTTAAAATATTTCATCTCATTTTTGCAATACACATTTGCACAAATGCAATAGGAAAATTCGCTCACTCACAGATCATATTATCTTAAGAACAAGTAACCCATGAATGTTAAATCCCGAAGAATAGTCAAACTAAGTACAAAATTGCAAAACTTGTCAAAATTTTTTAAATCAATGTATCTAATTATGGTCCTATATCTTCTAGCTTCAAAAATGTTTCTAATTTCTGTTTCATTTTTTAGTTAATAACGAAGAGTCATAATTCCCATAAAAAATTCAGAAATCATTCTATTAATGAGATGACATTCTTTTCATTTTGGAGGTATGCGCAGATGTTTCATATTATTAAGTGGTGTATAAAAAAAATAAATAAAAAAAAAAGATAAAAATAAAAACAGTTTTATCAAATTCAAGAGACTGAAAATGTTTTAATCCTATTTAATACTTAGCAATACTTAATTATTCCTTTAGAGCCTTCTCTAAGCTAGTTAAATCCCACTAGACTTCTCAAAAAGCCTCAGTATTGTTATTTGTTTAAAAGATGAGACATGATATTTTCCTATGAAATTCTGTAATTTTTAAGCATTGCTGGGATAAAAATTCACAGCTGCTGAATCATCTCGTGAAATCATTAAATATGAAGGGGAAGATGTCCTTTCCTGCACACTGCATGGCATTGGTTTAAAAAATTTAGCAGTGGGGATATGAAGGAAAGAAAGAAGGGCTCTGGGGGACCATTAATGGATATTGATGAGGTTCTGCAGGAAACTGTTGATTTAAATCCATCCATAAGTACTCGTGAACTTGCTAGGGATTGTGATGTGCCGATAGATACTGTTAGTCGCCATTATCTCCCCATGGGGAAGGTTTAAAAGAACAGTAAACTGGAACCTCATGAGATTGTTCCCCAGCAATTAGCTAAGAACTTAGAAATTTGTGAAAATGTATTGATTTTTTGGTGGAAAAACCTTCTCTTTTGAGATTTTACTCGAAGATAGTCACCTATGATAAAAAGTGGGTTTATTGGCAAAATCCTTAACATGTATTTCTCCCTTGGGCCTATATGGCCTGTTGTGGGTCTGATTTTTTTTTTTTTTTTTTTATATTATTACTTTCAACCTAATAATCTATCCTTTGATCAGGAGTACAATCATTTTCGGCTTTTGATTTTTAATATAAGGTTTACTCTTCCTCCACTTTTCTAGACCATACTTACTAGCAACCCAAGCTTAACAACCCTTAAAAAATGTCCAGATATATCTATGAGGTATATATACTATGAAGACTCAACAAGCTTTATAACTATTATTAGTGTTTCCTTAAGGTCATTAAATTAAATTAATATATGAGGAGGGGTTAGTCAGTTGGGGGAGCTGAATAATTAAAAATTGACTTGTAAACAAAAAAATTTTTTTTTTATTGTTGCTAATGCTTTGGTCTAAATTTGAGGCTTTCATAAGGGCAAATGGATCTATCCATCAGGCATGATTTAGTTACTGTAGAGCAGGAGTCTCTCCCTTACTCTTTTGCCTTGATGAAGGCCAAAACATTGGCAAAAAAAAAAAAAAGGGTTTTGTTTACAAATCAGTTTTTAATTCTTCAGCTCCCAAGACCGAATACCTGACAAACCTCACCTGATAAAGCTTGATGGTCAACTAGTTACCTCCAAATTAAATTAAAATGTCCAAATTTGTTCAAAAATGTAGTTGTGTGAGATTTTTCACAACTTTGACTGGACAGTCAGTGAAATTTCAAGTAATCTAGATTTTTTTTTCTTCCAATTATTGAATTTCTTAAAGCACTTAATTTTATTAATGCATTCTGAATATTTTTTGTGACATTCAAGTCTATACTTAGATTAAAGCCAACCATATTAATTTTTTTAAATACAAAACACAAAATAAAAACATTATATTTGGTGCATTTAGTGTTAGTGCAAAGGAAACTAGCTAATATATTCTTCTGTTTTATTAACTTTTCATAAAACATAAATTAATATTAATTTAGATACAAATATAAATAATTATGTAATTTGAGAGTAAGACTGTGGTAATGACAGTTCCCATTTGATATATCATTACTGTTCCATAATATTCACTATATTTCACAATTATAAAATAATTAAAATATCAGAACTTGAACTCCCAAACTATATTTCTTAAAAACAATAGATAGCTCTCTTATAATACCCCAATTTAATATTTCCCAAGAAAAAAAGTAAGCTAATTTAAATTAATAAAACTGTTTACTAGAACAATATAATTGAGATATTAGGTAGATTAATTAATATAATTCAAAAATAAAAAATAATAATTCTAAAATGAAAATTACACACACACCCATACGCACGCACACATAATAGATTAATTAATCAAATTTGAATTAAAATTCTTGAATAACTCAAAAATACAATAATCAAGCTAAATAAGATGTGTATAAATGAATGAAAATTACCAGATCTGGGCAGTTTCATGCAGCACACACTGTTTTTGGATGAGTTATTTAATTTGGTTTTTTCATCGATCCCTAATTCTGAAACAAAAATAACCTTAACTATATTTTTTGTTTCAGCAAATAAAATAATAGTACATATGAATATAAATTCAAGATGTAAATAAAATAAATAAGAAATGATGCACCTATTATTTCTGCATCTAATTTAATCAGAACAAGAACATGGGGTAAAACTAATTCACTAGATCTGTTTCGATGAAAAATAACAAGCTAAACTGGGACTAAAATACAATCAGTAAATACATTTCTTAGGCTATGTGCACAGTGATGACTGAATAACTGGATTGAGAATAAATGCGACTCTGGAGCTTAGCAGTGACTGATTTAGTAAAATAACTTAAATTATTTAATAAATTAATAACAATCTATCATAAGTTTTTNAGCCTTATGGAAATTTATATATAAGCCATAAGTAATTTACATGATAATAAAAGTTTTTAGATATGGACATTCAGCATGAAAACTATAAAGATAAATCTTATTAGCAAAATAGCTTATATGTAGCAACTCTGAAAAAAATATATATTTGGTAGATAGTTTTGGGACATATTGATTTTTGAAAATTATCTTGTTTCGAGGAGTAAAAAAAAAATATGGCAAAACCACACATATTTCAATACTGATATCCCTCCCACCAAACCTCTTCCCATCCATATACAGATGCAGACATAGCTGAGGTCTGTGGCCTTCACCTTAAGCAAACCTTCACTCTTCACCCTGACCCAGAAAACCATTCTAAAGCTGTCACCCTCTCAGAGGACAAATAACTAAATGCAAGTCTCTCAAGTATGATCTTATTACAGCCAAAGTCCTAAACCATTTACCCAAAAAGACTGTAACTTTCCTTACCTACCTCTACAACACCATTCACCGAACCACACACTTTCCTCTCCTGTGGAAGTTAACTACTGTAATCCTCTTCCCAAAGCCTGGTAAACCCTTTTTGAATAAACTGATTTTTAAAAAACTAAATAAGGATCTGGAAACATTCTGTCAACTTCATTTTGTTTGAAAATGATGATATTAACAAAGATGGTCAAAACAAAGAATTCTAGAAACAAAGCTGTTCATTCACTGAAGCGTCATTGAATTTTATATAGAATAGCATGTCTAATGAAGACACTGATGCAATGAGGCTTTCTTTGCAGCTTTGATGCTGTTACTGAGCTCTGGGGCTACTATTTTCAGGAATCTATTTTAGAGGCTTTCTATTTAAATATTTTATTAATTTTACTTTTGACTTTATTTTACTGGTCTGTCAGTATCAGATTAAGCTTTGAGTAATTAAGTAAACACCCGCACAAAGACAACCATGATTAGCTACACACTGAGTACCACTATTCAATCTGTGTCCTTCACAAGAAATGATTTATACTAACATTTTTTTTTTTAATTTATAATAAGTCTGAGAAGTTGGAGGGTATATTACTGACAACTTCCACAAAGGGAAATGATTATATTTTGGAAGCATATTTTATAATATTTTTTTGTTAATAAATCATCCAAATATAATTTTGTGGTCAAAGCTTATAACGCTTAAAACTTGAGAATAACATCAGCCCATTTGTAAAATACTAACTTCTTAAATTTGAACACAACTTCATAACTGAAATAGGACTCTGTTCTTTACATAATATGTTTTAGTATTTGGGATTTATTTGTTGTTATGTGAGTTCATCATTTATAAAATTTTGTATTTGATTACTTGGAATAGGTTATTACAGTTATTTTTTCAAACAAGAAAATGGTTCTTTCAATTCTAACAGTTTGTTAGAAAATATTTAGCATGATTAATATCACAGCACATGTGACATTCAAAGTACTTAATTATTTTGGCTTTGAACACAGCTGCTACAAGTAATTCAATGTTGGAATGGTCTTTAAAAATGCATGTACCTTTAAGTTTATGGTGAGGAGGAGGGGGAGAGTTTGAATAAGCAGTATACACATTTTAAAAAATCAACAAATTGTTTTTTTCTCATGTTTAGTCAAATAATCCTCTGTTTCTTTTTTCTTTGATAATAGTGAAAATGCCCTAATGTGAATCTAGAGGGGGAGGGGTTTTTATAGAAAACTATTGAAAAAATGTTAATTGAAAGAAAAAAAATAGTTGGTAACCTCCTGAATTATAAACAAAATAAAAAAGAAAGCAGGTAGCTACAAAAATTGAATTAAATATTCCATGAAAACAAGGCATTTCTCTAGACCAACCTATATTAAGGACTAATTATCTGCACAAACTAATAAGTAAGATTATATTTGCTGATCACAAGGTGTTATAATTAATATGATCGCTCATATGAATAAATGCAGATGTAAGACTAATCTAACTCCCTGATTTGATTTACAGTAAGTAAGGATTTATTTGTAGTTTCATACTGTTTTACACAGAGGTTACAGATTTAGTTAATGCAAGAAAAAAAATCATATATAATGCGGAGACTTATACTTATTAAATAAACATTATGAACTATTAAACACTTACCTTAAGCAACACACATATTGTGAATGAGAAAGTGATTTCACCACAAACAATTTCCTCAAAAAATTTAATATTGTTTTTCGAAAACCAAACAAGATTCTTCTGGCAACCATGATTTTTTTCCTCAGATGTTTTAAAAATGTGAAATAAACCATTTCCTATTTGATTTGGAGATTTAAGAAAGTTTAAAGGGAATGAGACAAAATTTAGAGACATATTTGTAGCATTATATTTAATACCTACTGGGTGTATAATCAAAGACTATATATCTACTTCATAATTATTTATTTTACCTTGAAGCCAAAAAGAATTTTCATTATTGAAAGCATTAATTAAGTTTTCTATTTGAATAATAATTATCTGCCTTTGTAAAATAAGTAGCAGTTGGAAGATGTATGCTTATGCAAGTGCTTTGCGGTAGTAACATAGATGAATGGTGAATTTAGCTGAATAAAAAACAAAAATTAGGCTATTGGCTTATAACCTGGGCCATGAAATCAACACCTGTGGCTTTGTTTTTTTTGACTCCATGTAAATAAAATGGTAAAACCTACTCCATACCTAAAAGCTAGAAAACAAGAATACCACTGTATGCGGTGAACTAAGGAATAAGGAGATATCATCTTTATGACAAAATGTAAAAAAATGGACCTGCAACTAACCATCTTTGACTTTGAAAGGACAATACCATAGATCAATGAGGACAGAAAATTACTTTATCCAGGCTACCCTCCAATCTAAATGATAGCAAAACTCATCTGTATACAGATGGCTCCAAGACAAATGTTGGTATGTTGATATTGGAGCAGGTACTAGGGGAAAGTGAATGAACTCATTATAGTCTTTCAAGTAGGAGTATCTGATACAAAGATGGGAGTACAAAAATTACAACAAATGAATTCTATGAATGCTAAAATACTCATCTATAAGAGTAAAGACAACCAAGCTACTTTACATGCATTGGGATCCGTAAACTGTAAATACAAAACCAACAAGAGGAATTGTAACACTACAAAAATACTTATGGGAAAAAACCAGGTTAAGCATGTATGAGCAATCTACTGTCATTGATGGTGAGAAAGCTGATTTTCTTGCCAAGAAGACAAATCACTATTTCCTAGGCTCACAGCCACTTAGCAATATATATTTAACCACAGCAGAGAAAATGAATCAATAAGCTAAAAAAAAATCTCATGGAGAAGAATAAGAACATGAACCCAATCAAAGCTCTTCTTCGGGAAGCCTGACAAAGGTAGAACCAAGGAGCTACTTAAACTTAGCAGAATGGGCTTGAAAGAGAGCTGCACTCATAACAGAGCGTGCTAGATTTAAAAAAAAATCACATGTTTAATATGGGGTTAGCAAACCCCATTGGTTTGAACCAAGTGACTGATGCCTCGATAATAGTTATCATCAGAGGATAGGACATGATTACTCCTTAAAATTAAAGAGGGAATTTCTTGCCCCAGTAAATGTTGGTTTATGAAACTGGTTCTACTAATCAGCGGTGGATTCATCATAAGAATCTTAAACAACTTATCATATACAAATATAACTACACGAAACACAATGTGTTAATTAAAGTATAGTTACATTTTGTATACAAAACAATTATCATGCCACTGATCAAAGAATCATTGCTCAGCAAAGGCCTCAAATTCAAAATAGCAGTTTAAATTTTTATTATTTATAATTATGTCTTATTTGTTTACAGCACAATGTAATTACTACACTAAATAGCAGGAATCACTGCATAAGAGTTAAATATAAAAAAATAATATATAAGATTAGAAATAATATAAACTTTCATCTTGGAAGTTTTCTTAAGAATAATTGGTTTCTCTCTAAGAGAAAGAAGGATAAGAGTCTATAAAATGGACAAAACTCTATTAAAAACAAAAAAAAAATCTGAGAAAACTGGGAGAAAAGGAACTTGGAAAAAAAACAAAAAAAAAATATTACTAGAGTATTTTTAAAATGGGGGAAAAAATTAAATAAGTAACAAAATGTTGATACTTTTATAATTAAGAATATCAAAACAATTCAAACAAAACACTAATGAAAAATGGGTTCCCTTTAGACTTGGCAGAGCTGGAGCCCTTTTTTTCTTTTTTTTTTTTTTTCTTGTGCATATGGAAGGGACATATAAAACAGGTAGGCTAAACCTAGATTTATTATAGAATACTGAAAGAATTGGAATCCAAATTTTTAGGGATACTTTTTTCAGTCTTTACAATTCAGTGAGTGAATACAAAGTTGGAAATATATGAGAAAAATAGATTAACACACTAAAAAAAAATGACATTCAATATCAATCACATGAGGAGAGAAGGTGACTAATGACACACTAAAAGGTAGTTTTTTTTTTTTTTGTTTTTTTTAGTAATTTCGTGTAAGTGACAATTACATCATTAATCCAGTGAGTACTAAATGCTAGTTATGAAATTATAAGCTATCAGAGGTTACCACTTTATTCAATAAATCTCTTGAGAATCAGCACAATATAACATTAAACTCACTGCATAAGTAGATGACAAACATAATACAGTCAATATTGTAGATTATACTATGAAGCAACGAGAAGAATTTGTGGCATTTATTTCATTAAAGGATAAAAATTTACGATATTCTGCAAAGTCGGATTTCTAACAAAATAACTAAGCCCAGATAAAAAATAAATGCTGCCCATGATGCCATACTTAAAATTTGTCAAATGTAGATAAAACCATTTTTGGGATGTTAAAGTTTTTAATGTGCAGAGGGAAACATCCTCTAGGTGTTTCTAAATAACCACTGATAAGAGCAAAGCTAAGTTTTATGAGTGGCTTTGAAAATCCATTAATAAATATTTGATAAAATAAAATAATTTTATAGCATGATAATATGAAGAAAAAATGGGTAATTTTGAAATTTCAAATAACCAACTTCCCTCAGTTTCAAAAACTATTTTAAGTACCTATGTAAACATTTGGAAGATAGAAATAAAAATAAATTGTTGCCTGCATACATGACAGTTTAGTTGAAATCATCTTCATAATTGTAAATAAAAAATTAGTTAATTATGTTAACCACATTTTAATTTTATCTCTTTAAGCATTTCTTTTTTAAGGAGAAAATAAAAAAAACAACTGAGTCACAAATGGAATACTGGCAGAATTGCTAGTAAGAAAGGGGGAACAATTTAGTTTTGATATTAAACCAATTAAAGGCTTTGTTTTGTTAAAAGTTAAGTATAACAAAGCCCATAGTTTATTTTAGTTAGTCTTTTCTGAAAACAAGAACAAACAAAATTAACTAAATAGTTATTAAATAGCAGGTTGCTAAGAAAATTAAATATGAAATTGAACACAATGTCAATATGAAACAAAGGAAAATAGATAAAATGAAGAACAGAGAGGTAACCTCTTATCTAAGCAGGTTAAAACTTTAACCTGTTGTGTAAGTGATTCATAATATTTTTAAAGTTGAGTAAAAACAAAGGAAAATAAAGAGACAAGGCTTGGTATATATGCTAAAGTGAAACAAAAAAGAGGAAGTTAAGGGGGAAACATTTCAGCATGCCATATTCAACATTCTAGTAAAATGATTAAAATAAACAACTGATTATTATTATTGTAATGGGGGAAAAAGCTTTTCTAACTAAAATAAACAAAAATTTTAAAAAGCGAAATATTGAAGTCACTGCAGTGTGAATAGAACCATTCCAATTTTTTAATAAATCCTCTTACCCCAAAACTTTTTGTCCTGTAATATTTTTTTCCAAGCAGACCATGGTTGGCCTGCTACTTTCTTTACTTCCTTCATACTTTCTATATTCATCACAAATAAAGCACTTCCGAGAATACTGAATTTAAAAAATACGACATTTATCATCAGCTTACGGGCATTCATGAAATTAGGGCTATACTTCTTTCCTGCCTTCAAACACAATGTTTTAGAATTAGTCACTAGTCATAAAAATACTCGGGAGTGACAGGAAGAAGGGAGGCTTCATACCAGTGGAGCTTATGCGAATTAGAGAGGTAGGCAGGTGACATTTCATAGAGGCAGGGAACTAACAAGATTTGGACATTCAACATCCATTAAAAATTAGTACAACTCAAATTTAATTGAAAGTTAACTAATAATAAATTAATATAAATTATACAAAAAAGTGATTTATTAATAGAAAAATATTCATTATTGATTATCTCTCAGGTTTAAAAAAAACATGTTTTCATTATTAAAAAATAATTATATAATTTGTCCACCTGCAGGCCATAGAGGCAGGCCCACGAGCGAAACACGTGTTCCGGATGTGTTTACAGCGTCCACAGCACACCAGAGGAGGTCTATGGTCAGTATAACGCTCTAGCCACTTGATTTTCCCCTTTCAATAAAGAGAAGTACAATTAAAGCTGACTGTTTCCTGGGGTGCCCAAGGTCATTACAAACAGAAGCGTAGAAAGAAAGAAAAAAAAGTGCTCTGAGAGTATTGAAACTTGGACCTTTGCCTCGAGAGACCACTGTATGCTTAAATATTAAATATCCGTAAAAAATAGCGTTTTAGATTCATAGGCCATAATATTTAGTTTAGTGCAATAAGGTTATTTTTCCTTTCTTGATAAAAGAAAGATTATGGGAGTTATATTGCGAAATAAAAGAATAAAGAAGGGGTGTTTAGATAGACCTAAATTAAATTTATTAGTCTAAAAGCAAGTACAAAAAGATTTTCATAAATTAGTTAAATCAGATAAATGGGAGTGGGTATTAAATTGAGGAATTCGATATTGAAGTGTAGGTTGCATGTACCTTTGAATATGCGTAATGTTCAAATTCAAGGAGTGAAATTCAACATAATCCAATTAAATGATATACATTATCCTGCAAAAATTTCAATTAAAAAAACTTAATTTTTCTTTGAAAAAACATATTTTTCTTTGCAGATACATAACTGTTTCTGGGTTAACTTATACTCCATAATCATTTTGAAGCCCCCTCACTAAGGAAGTTTCACTTTTGGAGGATTTTCACGCATCAGGTTAGAATAATCCTCTTATGAATTCTATTCAATTTTTTCGGGCAAGCCCGTCGGTTCAGTCGAAAGAGGCCAGTCGTCTAACGTTTTTAATTAACCATATCTTTTTCACTCATAATTCACGTTTAAAGGTGATTTATGTGGTTTCGGAGAGAAAGTCCTAGAATTTTCGACCGTAAAATTTGGTCACAAAGACATTGCCCTACACACATTATAGAGATTTGAAATAGTCTGAGCCTTAACCAAACCTAGAAAGTAATGCTTCAGATAATGGTTTTGACAACAATATTAAATTTATTTAAGTTTAAAATATTGTTGATGTATAGAAACATTGTTGTCATTTTGACTTGAGCTATATTTCTTCCTCCAGTGTGTTTAGTGATACATTATAAACTTCTTATCACGTTAATTTACCTTGGCCTCAACTATTACTTACTATTATTAAAATATTATAATTAATAGATTACTAGCTAAGAAAAAAAAAACTATAGTCAGTGTATAAATTTGTTTGAGTGAGAGTTGACTACTCTCACTAGTCATTTTTAAGGAAAGTTTAAACATTTAATATGTATTTAAAAGGAATAAAAATATATTTATAATATTGAAATCGTTATAAAAAAAATTTCTGTTAAGTACCAAATTGCAGTATGAG
Organism: Oncopeltus fasciatus; assembly: GCA_000696205.2. NCBI lineage: Eukaryota > Metazoa > Arthropoda > Insecta > Hemiptera > Lygaeidae > Oncopeltus > Oncopeltus fasciatus. Next base: position 547,107 of record KZ807133.1, read on the forward strand.
AAGTAGGCATTACCCTGAAACTTGACCTATGATTAGAAATATCTTTGAAAATACAGAGGTCATAATTTTAATTTAAACGCATAATAATTTGGCATTTAACTTTAAAGTGATTATTTAAATATATGTGAAATAAAAAATATAATTTGATTGCTCAAAATGAGGGTGTACCAGTAACTTAAATTTTAATAAGAAACATTTTTACGGTTTATTATTTATAATTTCGAATGCTCAATAAATCCCATTCCTCGATATTACTTATAAATTATACTTTAAGCATTTATTATTTATTTTTTATTAAAAAAAGTCGAATCATATCGAAGAGCTAGGGGTAAGTAAGCGCAATCCACGGAATCAAACAGAAATGAGACAAGGACGAGCAACAGAATGTGTCAGCTCGATGATAGCCGTAACTAAATTTGTATCAAAACGATTCGAAAGTAACAGCAGGCCCAGAAAATTCAGCTCGAGTCTCGAATGTGATAGAAGGAATTTTTGTACAATTAATAAGAGGGGATAGAATAAAAAAAAATCTATCTGTCCCAGCCAGGAATCAAACCTGGATCTCCTGCTATCCGGGCCGGTGCATTTACCAGTTATGCTACCAGGACGCGCTAGATATCTCATTAAATTCCCTCTACACCAGCGAGATCCTAACCCACGAGAAAGGCGAGAACTTCGTCTTAAACTCGAAGGAGCTGACATTGTCAAGCTATTTGTCGACTCTCGTCATTTACTAAATTAAATAAAGTAAATTTTTTTAGACAGACAGATTTTTTTTATTCTATTCCCTCTCATTAATTGTTTAAAATTTACGTGGTATAAAAAAACCACAACCAAATAAAATATTTATATAACGGAATTTTTGTATTTCTGGACCTGCATTTATTGAAAAAAAAAAAAAACCCCCCAAAAAAACCGTTTTCGGCTTCTCAGACTGAAGTGTAACGAAACAAAAGCTTTGAGCTGATTGGATAAGTAGAGAGCCAGTAGAGTGCTATACTGTGGACGAGACAGTTAAGAGCAGGGTATTCAGCTTTCATCTGGTTTCAGTTGGATAGTGAAATACGCGCATGATTTTGAGTAATCAATTTAGTTTAATAGCAGATAGCACAGCTCCAAATTTGGACGGCTAGTAGACTCCACGGGGGCAAGTTTTGTATTGGCTACATTTATGTCATGATTTAGTTACCTTAAAGTAGGAGACCCTCTTCCTCCATCACCCCATTGCTCTGAAAAGGACCTGCAATTTTATGCTAAACATTGGCTTTAACAAAAACTCGTTTACAAATTAGATTTTATTTATTTAAATCCAAAGACCCAATTCTTAATCAATCATTCCACTAAAAATATTATTCAATCGGACTCTGTCATCCACGTTGCCGGCCTAAATTTGCATCTTCCAAACTCAGGCTTAGTTTTTATATTAAAATAAAATAAATTAGCTGATAATCTAAGTACCTTTTTTTATATTTGCTCCCTAAAATCGCATTCATAAGAACTAAAAGTTATTTGCATTTATTGATTAGTTCCTCTTTTGATGGTATTATATTTTTTTCTCACAAATTTTGGAACTATAGATATTATATTTGATTTACATTCTTCCAAATGAAGATGTTTTTAAATAATAACATTGGTCAATGGTCACAGTACCACTTAAGTCTTGATATATCTATATTCCATGCTTATTTAAATTCTCTAAGATAAAATTTTTAAAACTGAAAATAATTTATTATTTAGGTGATTACTGAAAGCAATATCTGAGTTAATAATACAAATGTCATTAACATGAAATAATACATATAATTTAGACTTTCTCTTTTAACTAATAGCAATAATCAAAATTTGATCCAGTTAAACATTAATTGGCCGTAAATTGATTAAAGTAGTAATTCCAATTCTTGGGTGAAATCCTTTACCAGTAAAGAGGTTTTTTTTTTTTGTTTTTATAAAATTTATTATTTTTGCCTTTTTAAAATAAATTCATAAATGACTATTAGTTGAAAGTAGTTAAGGTTGGAGCTTTCTGAACCAAAATACTACTAATTTAATAATCTCCAACCAAACCAAAATGTTAATAATTATAATGATTAAGTAATAAAGTCGAATAAACCCGATTCATTTTCTGATTAATCAGACTCCTCTGTTAGAAATTTTGTGGTGCCACTTTATTAATAAGTGATATGGCGACAAAACTTGAACCAAACATCTCTAAAAAAAAAAAAAAAAAAAAAAAACCTCAAGGGTCAGCCACTTATCAACTCTTGTGGAGTCAGAGTAATGCTAAAATGATTCTTCTATGAACACAGTGCAACAATGAAATGAAAATTGTTATATTTTTATTTATCTTATCCTTTTAAATACTAAAAATATACTACCATCCATTTTATCACACTTTTTCTTATTAGTGTTGGTACACTAAAAGTATATTTACTAATTTTTAAATATTTTATTTTGGTTGTGGTTTTTTATCCCACGTAAATTATAAACAATTCATGAGAGGGAACAGAATAAAAAAATCTATCTGTCCTCGCCAGGAATCGAACCTGGATCTCCTGCTATCCGGGCCTGGTATGCTGACCGTTACACCNTATATACATATATATAATGTATAGATAATTTAATTTTGACTGTTTTCTAATTGTTTTCACTAGGAGATGTTCACATTTAGGTATTTGGGTGAATAATAATACCGCGGTAGCTAATTATTATTCTTTCGAAAGCAGAAACATGCAATAAGCTTTTGAATTTAGTTCATAGGTTGAAAAAATTTTCTTTACGCTTTTAAAGTCTCATTTTGTCTTTTTATAATCAAGGACACGATTAAAAAATTTGGAACTATAAATGTTTAAATGACTAATGTAGGGAACTTTATTAAATTATAGCGCCACGATCCTTACCAGTAACTTTCGATCAATTGTTTGTTTATTAATTAAGACCCAGCGATAAATAGTAACAGTGCTCTAATCCCTTTACCTGCATACTAAGGTAGGAGCTTTAACCTTTATCTGTAGCAATGAAATACTACAGCCAGCACTTAGTTCATCGTGTTTAAAACTAATTATTTTAAACGGTAATCTGTGTTTTTGACCAATAGAACAAAAGAAGATAAAATTATCCGAAACAGAAACGAAATATATAAACAAAGTGGGGAGCAGAGAGCAAGCACGCCTTTCTATTTATGATAGAAAAAAATCTGAATTCAACTTCTTCAGTGTTCTCATTAATTTTTACCTCTTTGCTCTAAGCAATTGACCAAGTCTTATTCGATTGTCAACTTCGAGCCATCTTTCTATTGTTATTGTTTGACTTTGAATCTAATATGGCTTATCTATGTGAACGTATATATGTATAAATATATTGCATTATTCATCTCAATTTTTAGTGTTTCAGGAGTTACAAATTAAGTATTAATTATTTGGTTTAATTATTGTGTTATTGCCATTAATTACTTATGATGGCGACTGGAATTGAAATATAAACGAAGTTAATACCTGTCCAAGTATATCCTGGGAAGCTTGTAGTCTAGTATTTGACTATTTTCTAACATATTTTGTAAGTATTTTTATAGAATTTTTCTTTTTTATGTTACTTAACTTATGGCATAAATTAATTTTTACTTTTAGTTGCAGCAAAGGCATAATTTTAATTATTAGATTTTGTTTGATTCAATTAATTCTTTATCTTGTTGACATTAAAACCTATAGAAAAAAAGAAAGAAAAAAGAATGATAGATCATATACTTATAAATGTTACTGAATCCCTTGCTTGTGTATTGTTTACTATTGGTCATGTGTTTTATAAACACTAACCTAATTTGTTTATTCTTTTAAATTTATAGAGCACTGATGATGGCAGATGATAGACTAAATTTTCCTTGAATTGAGTTAATTAGTGGTGAAAGAAACTAATCCGTGGGACCTTTATTTATTCATGTTCTTTTCTTGAGTGGAATATATTACTTGCACAGTGGGTTCACCTGTGTTGGTTCATGCAATGATTAATATATTTGACTGTATTGGAAATTTTCAACCAATCGGGTAGGAATAGGAAGTGAAGAGCAGGCTCATAGGTGGAAAACATGCTATAAAAAATTGTTATTGATGGGAGTTTCACTATATCATGATGAAGTTACATATCACTATATCATGAAGTTACAGGGTTCGGCTTTGCAGTCCTTAAGTAAACCCCAACTAAAATCATCTAATAATATCTATGGTCAAAAAAACTCTCCTTGTTAAAGAATAAAGGTTTTATTTGTTAACTGTGGAAATTTTTATTGTATACTGAATAACACTTTAATTTTCCTTATGTATACATGCATATATTTGCACACACTTATTTAGTTTTAATTGTATACTCGATATAATTACATTCATAACATATATATCATATTACATTCTCTCTCGCACACACATACACACTCACTCACTCACTCACACACCCTCTAACTCACCTGGGGAAGAGAAGTATAAAGGCAAGTAAAATTGGAATTTTACTTGTATATTTTCATTATAATTAGTATTATAAAACATTTATAGAGTATTAGTATATAATATATTTTTCTAACATTTAGGCTAATTTAACTTTAATTCCATAAACCTGTTTGATATCCCCCTTAATGACTGAAATCAGGTTAGTGGAGGGGACTTTAATGGAAGATTGAAATTGGATATTTCTTATACCTTCTTTGTTTTTGACTGATTAAAAAAAAAAAAAAAAAAAC
>KZ807133.1:567910-589084 GCA_000696205.2 Oncopeltus fasciatus
TTTATATATATATATATATATATATATATATATATATATATATATATATATATATATATATATATATATGGATAATAACTTTTGTTTCAAAATATATGGGTAAGCACTTCTGTTTTAAGCGAAATGTGTACTAATGAAGCTAAAATTTTAGCCCTGGAAAAATATTCTATTTATTCATGTTTGCTTTGTAATCTTTAAAAAGATGAAAACCTAATAAATGTTCTTTACGAATATCAATATTTAATAATATTAACAGTTTGGATTAACAGAAAATAAAAATCATTGTGAATGTGTCTATGTATTAAAATATATTTGTTTTAATTGTGATTCTTTGATAATCATTTAAAACTAGTTATTTTAATTAAAAGAAGGATAAAATATGTCATTTTTTAATAAAGAGATAAATACTGATTTTTGAATAAAAAAGTTTTACTTTCAATATGTTAAGTATTACTATCTAATATCTACTTGAGATTTGATTAATGTTCATTATTGAATGATTATTTTTATAATTGTTTATTTTTTTCAGGGGGCCTATAACATGTTTTTTGCCGTACTATTGTTTATGCAGTACATTAAGACATATCATAATGGTGTAGTTGGAAGGATGTTTCTTGGCCAGAGTGGGGTTAATGTACTGTGGACTATGGAAGAAGTAAAAGTAAAGACTTTCAGGTATTTCATTTATTATTATTGTAGAATTCATCATCCAATAAAAGCCATCTAAGGCACTGGGCAGGCTTTTATTTCTCAATAAATGCGTGTCCAGAGAGGGACTGACCTATTGCGTCTGGTTTACTGATCCCATGGTTAAGTTGGCCCCCCTTATAGTTTTTTTTTTACTTTTAATAACATTAAATCATTCTCATTTATGAAATTTTATAAGTGTTTTTTATTATTTGTTAATTTCAACAAATTAATCAGAAACTCTTATGGAATGCCATTATAATACACTATTTAAGAAAAAAAGTTTAAACTATTGAAGCTAGCTAGGGGTATGCTTCTTCTAACCTTTAGAATCGTAGGTTGTGTCACAATGTTGTATGAGACTCCCCTTGACTGTGCCACAATCATCCAAACTGCTTATCTCCTCCAACCATGACAGGGTATCAGCTACCTTAATTTCTTTGTTACATACATGTTGGATGCTGATTAATGAAATTAATAAAGAAAATCTGCATTGGAATTGCTTTCTAAATTTTGTTTGAAGGCTTATGCCTGTTAGCATAGGTTTATCTCTATGGCTCGTGGTCCATTAGGTTGCTAAAAATTCTTTCTTCAAAGCAAGGCCAGTAGAGTTTGATTGCATTGGAAATGGCGGTGATCTTACAATTTTAGGCAGTTCAATCCTAAGGGTCTCCAGTGCTGTGTTACACGTTTTTGCAAAACAACTCTGACCACAGTGATGGAAGCCTCTCAGGCCAGGATAATTTTAGTATCTGAAGATGGGTATGCTAATGTGACGGTTTCTCTCACTGGCATTAAGCGAAGGCTTCTTCGAATCAGGATACTTCACTAAGGGTGTCCTATTGCTCTTTTTGCCATTTCTGATTAGTGTGTGAAGAATGTGCTCTACTACTGCTTTGAAGAGGTATCTTTAATAAAAGTTGATCATCCCCAGAAATCGCCAAAGATGCCCCTTAATGGTGGGACAAGGGAACTCTGTGACTTATTTGGGAGGGTTTTCTTAGCTATAGTTTACATTTCAGCATTTGTTCTTAGGACATTCTGAGCTGATACTCCACTCCACAAAACCTCAAAATTCATCACGGCCTGATTTGCACTTTGTACTCTATTTTTTCACTCGCAAACACATAGCATAGTTTATTATGAGACAGAGCTTTCTTGCTGCCTCTACCAAATAGGGGAAGGCAATCCCAACTGCCTGATGTGAGCGCCCAATCACGTCAATAGGCTAGGAGTTGTATAGACTCATTAATTATGGTTGCAGTTGTTTGAATCTCTTATTGCTCTCTCAAGGGCCAGATTAAACAGCAGGGAGGCCGAATTGTCCCCCTGTCAAACTCTCAGACAGGAAGCTTATGGCCCGTATCTGCACCACACCTTTGAGACATGTCATGTTCATCTTGATTAGCCTAACTAGCATCCCAGTGATGTTAAACTGCCTATGGGCTTCATAAAAGGCTGCCCTGTTTACTAAGATAATTTTACAAAATATTTATGATTGATTGAATTTACCGCTTTTATTCATTTTCATTTCAATCATTATTATAATGCAAGAAGCGTAAAATTTGTTCTAATCTATTTCTTCTCATGTCTGATATAATTTTTTGCCTCATATCTTCTTTATTATCCTCATAACATTTCTTCCCCTGTTCCACTTAAAATTAATAATAAATAAATAAAAAAATCATCAAGATGAACACTGAATTTAAATTTCAGTTATTTCTGGATGGGGATTATTAAAAAAGAATGCATATTTTTTCCCTTCTTTTATTTTAAAATATTTTGAATAATGTGGTTCAGAAAAATCATACCTTCTATTATCCGTCTTCATTGGTTTCTGCGAACCATCTTCTTTTAGCCAACAGAAGATGGTTTGCAGAAACCAATGAAGACGGATAATAGAAGGTATGATAGTTCTATATTCATTGGTGTTGGAAATAACCTTTTAGATTATTTACCTGGTTCAGAAAAATCATAACCAGAATTTGGATCAATATAATTAGTTATGTAAGTTATTTTTCCTACATACATTTGTGGAGCTCTTAGAGATAAGGAGGAACCAAAAGAATAATAAATAAAATATATTTGTTACAATAGACTATTTGTACTAATAATTATTCAGAGTATTTAAAACATTTAAATAGTGATATACTTGAATGATAGACTAAAATAATCACAATTTTAAAGTCAATATGTGGATGATTCTTTTGACGCATTTGCTTTCAAATGGTTATCATTAAAATTTTACAAGGTACCTCCACATTCCTCTACACCTAAATCTTCATCGGCATTCTTTCCAGGATCAGGAGGAAATATGTATATTCTTTCGATTGGTAGGATACTGCATTCCTCGTCTATGGCATGAAGATTATGAGGATAATAAAAAAATATCAAAAGTATCTTCTACAGACGAACTTGGGTTCAGTAAACTTGCAAAATTATAAAAACTTAAAACAATTAAAAAAAAAAAATTAAAAAGTCAATAGTATAAAATATAAGTTGACAAATACCCTTAAGTACAAAGTTGGGTACAGGAACTTTGTTAGCTAATTAAAAATTACCATTATTGAGAAATTAACAAATTCCATAATATATCACTAAAATAAATTTGATAATTTAAATCTCCAAAGAATGAGAAATACTCAAATGTTAGAAAATATAATAAATTCTACTTATCTTGTAACTGATTAAAACAGTCTATTTTTGATAATTAATAGAATCCTGGCACCAGTGCTCATGCTGTCTCAAAGGTTAAAACTTGTATTCTTAGGTTATTAAGTGTTAACTCTGTGTTATCTACCCCTTTACTATGACTGCGAAGTGCATTCACTTTTCACTAATGTTTTTGTCATATTTTTTCATTTCTGTTTGAGCTTTCAAGTATATTGTTTTTCACATTTTTTATTTTAAATACTGTATTCCTGCATTCTTTGTTTTATTCCTGTTCCTTATATTTATTTTTAGTTGATTTCATTTCTCTATAGCTATATTTAATATTTCACTTATTTGTTGTGTTCTAGAATTTATTTTTGCAGTATCCTCACTATTCTTTTTAATCTCCCTGGTAATGTCATGGATGTATTGAATTTTGTGGTTCTGTGTTGCCATTATTGAATTGTGAGAAGTATTTTTTTTTTCCAAGTGATAAGGTTACTTTGACATTTTTCAATATTTCTTTTCTTGGCTTAATTATAATTTGGTAAGTTTATGATGGCTAATTTTAATGCTGATAATTATGAGGCTTCCAACTTTTGTGTTGAATGAATAACTCACAAAATTAATTCATGATTTAGAGCAGAATAAACTCTCCTTCATGGTTCATACTAGTCACTTGTATTTAACTTTATAATTTTCCATTTGAGATTGTTAGTAGTTTTAGTGAACAGGAGATTATTATTTTTTATTTTTAAATATATGGTATTTTTTTTTTGTTACAGCTAAAATCAATAAAGCTATGAGACTAAGACGAAGATTAAAGATTTATGACAATTTTACTTATAAATTTTTGTATATATAAGTAGTTAAATGTTAAAATTTTTTAATTTCATTAATTGATTGATCCTATGTTCAAAAATATTTAAACAATTTGTAGAGTTGGAATTAATAATTCACAAATTTTCAATTTCCTAGTTATTGGGGCCTTTGTATTATATTTTTCTTATTTTTTATTTATTTATTTATTTTCATTTTTTGTATTTTGCTTGTAGTCTTACTTATTCCTTATTTTATATGCCCCTTATTTATTTAAATCTGTATTACATTTATCAGTCAAATTTTGGACTAATAGATTGTTTTTAGAATATCTTGCATTTCATTTAATAAATGAATAACAAAACAGACACATGTTAGTAAAACACACTTAGTAAAATTTATTTCTGGCTAATTTTTATTTTGTAGTTTTGTTGTATTTGAACTTATAAATAAAGAAAAAGTTGATATTTCTTATACTCTAATTTGTTTTCTTAATTAAAAAAAAAATTAAATATGCATTTTTTAAGTAATGTTACACTGTAAAAATTTTAGGATATTAACTTCTGCACTTCTTATATAAAAAATAAAAACACTTAATAACACAAGAGAGTAATATATACATTTTCCATATTGTGATTCTCTTTTCCTCATTTTATCATTTTAATATTACAATATACTAGCAATTTTATAGTTAATGCAGGATTACATATTAAATACTAAAAATCAATACTTCTTTTCCATCTAGATATCAGGTTTAGGTAGACCTCTATTCACAGGAAGGAGTTGAATTATGCTCAAATTTTAAGTGATTTTTTAAACAATGATTCTTTATCGTATACAAATTTTTATTATGTTTTTAAATAAAGTTTATCCCAGGGAATGTAAAGAAATAATTCAATTCGATATTTCATTGCGAGGTTTGACTTTTGTTTTATCTTTGGACACACATTTTATAATTAAACAAGATACTGAACTATTCTAAGTTCAAAAAATTTTCTGTGTATAGCATAAATAATTTTTCTTCGTAATTAAGTCATAAAATTTCATATGACTCCTCACTCTGAGACCTGATTTTAAATATTTCCAAAACAAAATATTTGAAGGATGTACAATTGTTTTTCCCAAGGCTATTGTGATTTATGAGAAATTATGCTAACTATAGCTGTTTAATTAAAGTATGGAGAAATTAATAATTTGTTAACATTTGTCTATTTGCTACAACCTTGGAAGAATGTGTGAAAAGAGAACCAAAGTTTTGAACTAAGTTGACTTTATATCTTAAAACTTAATTACATCATCTCTTAATTACACATGAGTCTAGGTAGTCTCCAGGTCTTCTTTAACTTTAGCAATTTTAAACTTTTAACTCTTAATTCATCCATCTTACTGTTATTAAATTTAATTGTAAAGAAAGAGATACTATGCTCTAGTACGGGTGAAATCTAAGTCCCAAATTTAATAAAAAATATGTTAAGCAGTTTTCAAGAAAAACAATTTGTATATATATACATTTTTAAATTTGACTTTCTGAATCTACATTTCTTAAAATGTAAAATAACAAATTAGAAAAAAAAAAAAATCAAATTAACTAAAAGATGCTTTAATAAATTAAAATTGATGTTTTTGTAAAGTTTTCATTGTTATGTGAAATTTCACTAATAAAGAGTATTCTTATTTTATTTCACGTTTATTTTAAGTTATCATTAGTTCTTCCCCTCCTTACAATATCCAAATTGCTGTAGTTTTAAAACTAGCAATAATGAGAAAAGTTACTTTAGGAACATTTGTATGCACAAATATAATTCAACTAAGCATGACATCCACATGGCAGCCCAGAATCAAACAAAGAAGTTTGTAGTCAAATACAGATTGCATATATAATAATGGCTTCTATTTATGTTAAATTCAGTTACCTATAGAGTGTAAACATATCTAATAAACAAACGACTATTTATTATCTAATAAAATAAAATATATTATTTTATTTATAATGTTGCACAATGATTTAAGATTTAAGTTTTATTATGGATAAATATTTTTAGATTTTTAGACTATTTAGTTATTTTGATCTGACAATTTAGCCTGGTATAATCACTGTACTACCATAGAAAAGGCTACCAGACAATAATGATAAAGTGTTTTGTGATTAAAAAAAATGTTCCTATGCTAGTTTGAACAATGATTATTACTAATTTTATTGATTATTAGTTTATATATATATTTTTTAAATTTGAAAATTAAATTAATTTCTATTATTTTTCCTATGATAAATAATTTCAATGGTGAAAATAAAAATGCTTGCTAGGGTCCCAAAAGCCAAACACATCAGTGCTACACTTACTGCCTCTATACCAACATATGTGAAAATAGTAAGACCTAAGCAGTCAGGTTTTTTAGGATACCATATTTCCTTTTCTCGGTGAGCAATTCCATTTTCTTGAATATGTAATAACCTAAAAAAAAGAGTATCTTATCAATGTTAGTTTAATTTTTTTTTTTTAATTTTATTAACTTTTATTTATTTATTACATTTTGTTAAATAGAAAATAAAAAACATTTTGTAATTTGAATACAATGAAAAAAAAAAAAAAAAAATGACATTCAATATCAATCACATGAAGAGAGAAGGTGACCAATGACACCACTCTCAAATTATTTACAGGCTATGTCCCCAGGAGGTCACGGGGCCAACTTTGTTTGAGTCGAAGGGGAGGGTTGTAAGGGTTGGAGTTGGAAGACATGGTCTGTACTAGTGGATTAGGATGGTATGGCAGTTTACTGTGGAAAAGGATGAAGCGGGAAGAAATGAGGTCTTGAACAAAAGGAATATTAAGTTCGTGGTGAAGGGAAGAATTGGATATTTAATAGGGAGCATTTGCAATTATTCTCAGGGTTTTGGATTGAAAGGAAGTCTTGGCGGCACCCCAGATTTCTACTCCATAAGTCCAGATTGGTCGTAATAAGGTTTTGTAGAGCATCAGTTTGTTTTCAGTCGTAAGGTTGGATTTCTTATTTATGAGTCTGTATAAAAGTCCATATCGCCGATTGAGTTATTGTCTTTTAATTTTAGTATGTTCTCCCCATGTAAGTCGTGAGTCAAGATGGAACCCAAGGTAACGAACGGAATTTGATTGTGGTAAAAGAATATTGTTAAGTTTCAAAATTTCAGGGAATTCTTTCTTCCGCAGTTGGAAATTAACTTGAACGCATTTTTCTTCATTGATTTTTATTCTCCATTTTCCACACCATTGTTTGATTTTTTCGAGCTGATCTTGTAGGTTTTTAGAAACAGTTTTAGGATCGGGATGGGGGGATAGGATAGCTTTGTCGTCCAGGAACCATCTCCTCGACGCTAGGGAGTAGAAGCTTCATGGTTCTTAAGGATTCTGTGAGTAGCAATCCAAAGGGATTTGTCTCCTGCTGAGAGGGTAGACAGATAGGCATTAAAGGCTTCATTTTGTAAAGCACCTAATTTTTGTTTTACGAGTCTGGAAAGATGATTAAAATCTTTTTGGTCTGAGGGGTGTCTGTATTTTTGGAACAATGCTCTTGAGCGGCGTTTCGCTATGATGAGCTTTTTAAGCGAATCTGGGAGTGGTTTTTGGTACTCTGAAGAGTATTTGGTAAATTTTGGTTTGAGATTAGCCATATACATGCATTGCTGAACATTTGTGGTAAAGGACTGTACAGCTTCATCTAAATCATCTGAGGTTCTCAGAGAAATTCCGAGGTCAAGTGACTCTTCTATGAGAGTTCTAAACAAGGGCCAGTTGACTGGGCCATTAATGAGGGAGGGAGGTAATTGTTTTGGAATAGGAGTCAGGGATAATGTTAGGAAAACTGGGTTGTGGTCAGAGGAGAGCTCGTTTAAGTTTGAAGCGGAATGATGAAGAGGAGAAAGATTTTTACAAATGAAGAAGTCTAGGATATCAGGAGGGCAGTTCACGTCAGAGGGCCATTAAGTGGGAGAGGAGAGGGAGGACTAATTGTGCTTAGGTTTTGGGATGATATCGCATTATACAGAGCACGGCCATGGGAGTTGGTCGTTCTCGATCCCCATTGTAAGTGTATCACATAATAGTCTCCACCGGCGAGGAAACGGGGACCCAGGTCTTTGAGGAAAGTGGAAAATTCTGGTGTAGTTAATGTGCGATAATTGGTTTATTTGGAGGGCAATACACTCCTGAAAGTGTGAGAGGGTGAGAGGGTGTGGAAATAGACACTGATGTTGATTGAAGGGACTCTGTGGAAGTAGAGGGTAAAATATGATGGGTATACAGTTTTTTGATAAGGAGTGAATTTCTTTTTAAAGAAAATATTGTTATCAACTAAAAAAAAAATTATAACTCAGTCAAAATGTGTTACTGCCTGATTTTTAAGAGTTTGATCCAATAACTAAAATGTAAATTAAGGGCTACAATTTTATAATTGCGCGATGTTTAGACTTTTTGTTGTGGAAGGTTTTCCCTTTCGACAAATGTGTTAAGATTGATATTTTTTGTCCTCATATTTATCTCCATCATTGTACTTCAAATGAATACTTTACAAATTAAAATTGTTCCTACAGTTTTATTAAAATTTTCAAGTGCTTTTTATTTTTATATTATATATATCGATGTATCCGAGATTACTTGCCTCTTCCCGAATCCTCTTTTCAGTCGTCTATCCTTATCCTCTGCACTCTGTAACTTTCCTCCCTGCCCTCAATATTCTAAATTTTCATAACATTACGTTATAATGTTATAATTATGCTATAATATGATAAATGCAATTATCTCTTCATTATTATTCTTGTATTCCTACATTACTTGACTCCTGCATATTTCTAATTTTTATTTCAACTAGTCAATTGATTCTTTCATCAATATTTTTGTAATTTTTCAGACCTGAAGATGACTTTCATTGCAAGCCTAAATGTTTGCTAGAAGGAATAAATTATAGTTGTTTTTCATGCAAGAAATAGAGATTAAGGTGCTGACATATGTTCAATAATTAGAAAAATTCCTGTGACTTACCCTTGAGCAAACATTTCCCTGTAGGGAGTATCTTTAGGGAGAGGTACGGAGAGGGGGAAGGGTCTGTTAACATTGATAACCCGAACCTTACACCTCTCACCATCAAGTAGATGCTCCTCCAGCAATGGGTAGAGAGAGGAGTCATCTCCAGTAAGGCAGAATCGTCCTCTGCGTACCATTTCCAAACCTTGCCCCACCTCGACCAACCATCCTCCTCGACTCTGTATTTTTGATAGCATGTCAGCAGGAATGTACCTCTTCTGATTCTACAATAGATGATTTCTATAGATAAATAAATTAAGCATTTGTCTAATTATACCTTTTATTTATTTAACAATTTTCTAACCAAGTGTTTCTTAATTACTTCACACTTAACAGCACGATGGAGATAGAGGAATAAGAAGAAAAGGCGTTTCTTAAAATTTTTAAAGATAATGAGAGAACCTATAAATAAATGAGAATCTAATATAGAGATATATTACTGCCAAATACACAAGGTACTTACATAGGCGAAGTTAAGAGTTGGAATATTTGCTATTCCTACACGGAGTTGACTCATCTTCAGTTCTTCAGTATTATGTATGGAAGTAGGTGCAGGGGAGAGGAGACCATTCATGATTGAGGCGTTGTAGTAGGTGTTGAGAAGAAGACCCAGAATGAGGAGGCAAGCACTCAACATCCGAAGTGATGTCTGCTGTGCTTCTATAGAAAGCCCTGAACGGACATTTACTTGAAATTAATATCTCAAATATATTTAATTTCAATTCATCAAATTGATAAATTAAATTTATCAATAAAACATTATTTTGATTACCTGTAGCATAAAAAACAAGTACAAAAAGATATGAAAACTAAACAAAATCTAGGTGAGTTGAAATGAACAAGTGCAGACTGGATTGTTGAAATTTTGAATTTATTTTCTTTAAGTAGATTTTTAATTTAGAAATAAAGCTACAAATGTTGATAACATGGCGCCACTTTTGTACAATTTTATTCATCGACTTTACTGCTGTCTTTTATCGATTTTCATGAAAATAAAGTATTTCAAGTATTTTTTAAGCTGTATTTTGCTGTCGATATGAATTAAATTAAATAAGCCATTAAACATTAAAACATCATTGAGAAAGCTTCTTTTGCAGTTAATTCCAATTTGAGATGTTTTTGTAGACAATATAATATAATCACAGATAAATAGTTTAAATATCGTGTTAATCTGCATTACCACTAAGTTTGCATGTCCTTTCTTATTTTTAGATATTCCTTACACCTGAAGGTAAAATGATGAGGTGCGATAAATCAATCACTAATTTACGTCCTTATATACCTAAAGAACACTAATTAAACGTTTCAGTTTTTTAAAAAGTTTTTCGTAGCAAGTAAGATTTATTTAAAGATTTAATAAGATTCATTATTATGCTTATGACTGAGGAAGCAGGTAATGAGATCAGACCTGCACGGGTAGGGGCCGATTGAAGGAGCCCACCTGCTTCCTTATTTCAAAAGAGGAAATTACATTTAGATAAAAAGCAATCAGATTCTTCTAAGCTAACTTGGCCTTCCCATGAAGTTATAAAAGTGGCCCCCGAGTCAGTGTCATTTTCCGTGTCAGGTCGTGTGTCTTAGAACGTCGGGCTGGTCGTGGCCTTTGGAGTCGGTGACAGTGCAATGTTAAGTGATAGTAATTAGAAAGTGTGGACCATATAACAAATTATTTTGAGGTCTCTTTGTAAATAAGCACATTTAAATTATTTGTACATATTTGTTAATTAGCTGTTGTAATTTATCTTTTCTATTTATTTATTTATTAGTTAGTAAAGGCAGTGGGTTCGATTATTAGTTGTAATTAGTAGGTGTACTTATTTTTATAATAAATTAACTTAAATTTATCGCTGTTCTTAATTATTATTGACTCGTAGTCCATAAAATTACTCAACCATAACATACGGGTAAGAAGCTAGGGAGAAATCTTACGCTTAAATTATTTTGGCAAACTCCATCCAGTTCTACTCTTTGGAAAATACCCTCATCATTTATTTTAATAA
The DNA here is from genome assembly GCA_000696205.2 of Oncopeltus fasciatus. Classification (NCBI taxonomy): domain Eukaryota; kingdom Metazoa; phylum Arthropoda; class Insecta; order Hemiptera; family Lygaeidae; genus Oncopeltus; species Oncopeltus fasciatus. The sequence continues at coordinate 579,126 of KZ807133.1, forward strand.
CCTGCCTTGTTCTTTCCATCCAAATTATTTAAATGTCCTCCGTGTCATTATTAAGACAAGTTAGAAAACAGTTCGCTCCTTTCCATCTGTTTACAAATATACAGGAAGTAAATTGGTATATATTTAGTCAGTCTCGAGACTTTAGTTTGTTAAATTTATTTAATACTAACTTAATTTAGCACTTCAAAGACTTAAAGTGCATCGATCTCTCATCAAGGTTTGTTGATAAACTATTAATGATTGACTAGAAACAATTATCAAGCCAAGTGGCTTGGTACTGAGTAACCGTCGCGACAGCGAAAATAGTTCTGAATTCCAACACACATTTTCCTGGACTTCAGGTGCTAGGGTATACTCAACGTCACAACCGGGCAAAAGCAAGTAGTGACAAGAACCCAATAAATAATAAACCCTCCATCTGAGAAAAATTATTAATTCTCGTCATGGCTGATGAGACCCAGCATTCTGATAAACTTACATTTAAACTACTGGTGTACAGGTGTACCAACAGCGAACAATACCATGAACTTGTTTCATATTTAGCATTCATAAATCGTACTCCTTATAGAGAACGATATTGCGACGTTTAGAAGTTCTATGAAGTCTTTGGAATTATAACTTGAAACTATGTTTTGCTCAAATTGGACAGGGAGTGAAAGACAAATGACATCTTCCTAAATACTGTTAATCTAATTTGATGATTTTGTTGATGTCAATATACTTTATTTTCTGATTGATGTTGAAAATATATTTAACTTTATATTTTCGAACATTTACTTGTTTTTTAAAATAATTTCTATGTAATTATTTTAATTAAATTCTTTTTGGAGTTGCAAGTATCTAGTTTGACGGCATTCTAGTCTGAGGTTTTCTAAATGAAGTGTTGAATAACTTTAACTTTCTAACTTAGTAATGACAATGCTCTGTGAGGCTTTTTAATAGTTATTTGCAGTCTTTTAAATACAAATAAGATATCCAGCCCTTTTTAAGTTGCTTTTTAATAACGATTTTTATTTGTTATTTAAAAATAATTGAAGTATATTCTGGATTGACAACTATTATAATTTTATAATAAAATGAATAAAGCCTGCCTTGTTTTTAAAAATTATATAAAATGTCAATAGCTAACCTTGTTGACTAATCACTCCTATTATTAAAAGAATTCCGAAAGGAAGATCTCTTAAATGTGCGATTCCCAAGAGGATACCGGAGATTAGTACCATTATACACATGGAGAGCCATACTGCTGAGCTGAAGGGAATTATCTGTGCCTTGTAAGTTCCCAGGACCTGCTCCTCGAGAAAAAGATAAATAAATCTGAAAAGCAATTGAAATTAAAAATTATGACTGGCCATGGGAATAATTAAGATCAGATTATAAAAAAAAAAAGCTTAAAAATGAATTATTTTACTGATTAAATTAAGAAATGTTAGTGAATGTTCAGACAAATATATCGTTTTTGCTTAAGCAAAATCAATTCTTCACCCTCTCAGGGATGGCTTTAGAAAATTAAACAAGTACAGTCACTGGAAACGAACAAAAATTAACAATTTATAACTCATTTCCGTAAAAATTTGTCACTATTAGCAGCAACATGGCATGCATCAAAGTCACAATGTTCCCTATTGTGAAACGTAATCATGGAAGCTAAGTTAAAATGTATTCCTCTGGCAACAAAAGTGAGGAACAACGGCTGTTGTCTGTAGATCAACATCTATTGATACGCTTAACATCTGCTGTCCAAGAAGACAAAACTCCTTTTAGTTCATTGGTTTTATGACAAAAATTTCCAAAAGAATCCAAACTCTCACTTAAATAATTTGCATACAAAGGTTTGTAGCACCTATAAACTTAAATGTTCTGCTAGAAGTAAAGTGAAATCCGCCAAGGGTGAACGTAGAATGGAAGAATTCTCTTTCTTCGTAAGATGCCGTTTTGCAGGATGAATTTTGATTTAGGATAACTGATGAATCTGGAATTGAAATTTTACTATCAGATTTGGTGCATGTCTTTAACAAAAGTTTTTTTTTAAAAATATTTGAAGTATATTGGGGATATTAGTTGTTATATTGATGTTGATGTTATGTTATATATAGTTATATTAGGGATATAATAGGATAATAACGGTTCAAAAGATTTTTGTTTGGAGTGACTGCATTCTAATGATAAAATTATATCGTCGTCAACCCCTATAGCTTCAGATTGGTCATTAAATTTTCCCAAAAGCCTGGGAGTAGAGATGCAGTGGTAATAATAGTCATTGAGTTAAAACGTTAAAAGCGATGGTTATAACTCCACTCCACACGAACAATCGGAGCTCTATGAGAAAATAAATCTGTTACATTGATCTTCTCACTTACTGTCGCCATAAAAATGTCTTAGCTTTAAATGGGGCTTAGCGGCTTTCACAAGATACAAAGTTCAGAGCCAATGTATCACAGTGTGAAAATAAAATTTAAATCCTAACAATAGGAAAAAAAAAAAAAAAGAAGAGAATGATTAATAAGAAAAAATTGTAAATAAAAAAAAAAAAAATAAGTCATTGGATCAAACAAATTGCTGAAGATGAACACATGGGATATCAATTAGCTAAAATAGTTTTATTCAAAATACAAAGCAAATTAGAATATAAATACCAACTAGAAAACTAATCCAGTCATATCACAAACGTACGGCAAAATCCACCAATATATTATTAAAATGTTCAAAAAAAACTACTTATACTTTTAATAAGCTAATAAATACTAATAACTTCGTGGAGAATTTTTGTTGGGGTTCGGTCAAGGTTGATCCAAAAAAATAAAGTTTAAAAAAAAAGTATATTTTTTATTATCTGCCGACTTTTCGGCTTACATTGTAAACCATCTTCAGGACTATCATGAAGGAGAGTGGACGTCGCCAAATGTTAGCCACCTGGGTCAAATGTTAATGAACATAAGGTAAAAGTAAATAAACATTTCAACTAAATAGTTAATAATACACTTGCTATATGAACAGAGGTTGGGTTGAAGGTATCCGTTTGTTTCTGAAGCTCTTTCAGTTTTAAAAACATTTTTTACGCATAAATATTGTCATTAAGAGTCGTTCCCTATAGAAGAGATTATTTACTTACTTGATATACTCGAGAGTTGGTAGGAAAGTGACCACTTCGAATCTTTCTTCTCTCATTTCACAGGCAGCAAGACTTAAGTCTGCTTTTTTTTCATCTAAAAGGCCAATCATTCCTGTGAATGAACCATTCGGCATCTTCAGCCCCCACGTGTTTCTTGTTCTCCCAACTAATGTTATTCTGGAATGTTAAGAAGGCGGGATTTAGAATATAATGCAGTTATCAACTGATCGACTTAGAAAATGAAACAAAACTGGATGCCAGAAAAGAAATATTTGATCACTTATGAAGGAAATGTTGACAATAAGTTGGAAACAATACTATATATTTTTGAATAAATAAGTTTTTATTTTGGTCTAGTTTCGGCATGAATTTCTGGCCTTCTTCAGGGCAGCAGGGGTAATGAAAGGAGACAGCCACATATGGTACACCACGGGAGCTAATTCATGACCGGGTTGCCATAAATATGTGGCATGAGGAAGACCTTCATTGCCAACTAATTTTTGCTTCTATAATTTTTTTGTATTTGGTACAATAATAGGGTATACATTTTAGCAAGAAAGGAGTGTTTATTATCTTAGTTTTAAGAGTAGTAACTGTCTTTTCCGAAAATATACTATTTTTTTTTTTGCCTATCTAAATCCAAACAACCATTTTGGTGACCTTTAATATGACTGTTATAAAATTCAATAAATTATTTAATTTAGCTTTCACTCACCGAAAGTTATAATACTGAGCAAGAGCACTGAAGATTATAAAGTGAAATCGTTGACCTATTTCCTTGTAAGGCTCATAGAAATTATTTGATAATTGTTCTTCAATGCGTTTTTTGTCATATTTCACTCCTAAATTCTAAACAAAACAAAAATAAAAAATTAATTTAAACATCACTAATTCAGAATAAGTTTCGGATACAATTTATTACATTATAATTGTATAAATATGATATAATATTTATATCATGCTTATGCAAGGGTGGATATTATTAAAACCTTTCATGTACCACCTTTGTTTATTCGATGTTGGAAATGAATGAAGATAATTTCAAAGTAATTTTAGAAAAAAAAGTAGTGTGTAAACATATCTATTTATAAATAGATAATACTGGAAAAATAAACGAATGAGACTTTGTTAAGATTTTTAATAAAAATATAATAGTTTAGGATATGGCGTGTTTTTAAAAGCTCAAATCCCAGTCAGCTTTCTTGGAGAAGCGTGTTCACCTTGAGCTGTGGTCAAACTAAATATTTATTTTGATTTCCGAGGGTACATCTCAGAAAATTGTTTAGAACTATAAAATCGATTGACATCTGTTAAAAAGATGGTTAAAATGTATCTAGAAAAAAAAAATAAAGAAAAAGAGCAGAAATTATAATACCAGTGAATTCAGTAATAGAACTGTTATGATTCCACGATAGAAACTTGCAGATAATAAATTTAAATGTGAGTTAATAACTAATTTGGTTTTATAAGATAAAAAAATAACTAACAATAAAGGTAAGCTGACTTAGAATGGTTTTAGGCCGACTGAAAGATTTACATAGTCAACAAGAACGAATATGTTAACTTGAAAACTTTTGCTTCTCCCCCATTACTCGAATATAGTACTTAGTGAAATAATAGGAGAACATGCGGAACGAAACTCAGTTTCCTTATTTAAAAGTAAGTGGCTTCACTCAACTCTTCTAGTTAAATTAGTAGAGAATTTGTTAGGGTTCGGTTAAGGTTGTTCTTTGGTTTTTTATCTTCTAGTTACATTCTTAAATACCCTCATTATTATCAATTTTTCTTTAAAACTTTAGCTTTAGCTGTTTTAAAATGTTTGAAAATAACATTTTAAAGTCATTATTTTTATGATTTCTTCGAAATACTAATAATAAGGAAGATATTAAGTATTTATAAAATCTTGAATGGCTTGTCCTACACGAGATCAGTGTTAGTGTTAGAGAGAAATCTGAGTTAGGTCCTGGCCAAGTTCCTGGCTTTGACGACCAGCTGGCATAGAATACTCTATCTAAACGCTCATTTAATAGTATAATTAAACTGTAAGGCAGGAATAATTTAAAAAATACTGTGCTTTTGTAATGAGTTCTAGTTCACTACTGTGCATTAATAGTGCTTATTATTTATAGCTACATAATTTATATAGGTAGGAAATGGACATACCAAAAAGACTGCCCTCAATGTTCTGCCGTGAAGGTTAAAACGAAGCCTACGGTCTGGGAGTTCAGGCTGGTTCCAGTAGCCTGCTGGCTGGACCGTTTCTCCTAGATCCCACAACTTGCCATCCTCCGCCAATACCACGTCGCTGTCTAGCTGGTAGCGTTTCCTTGACCAGCCAAATAGAAGCCAAACAACTCCTGGTCCTTTCTTTTCTTCCTGGGAAATACAAATATTCTGGTATAAATATTTAATTTAGTTGTGGTATTTTATCCCACGAAAATTTCGAACAATTATTGAGAGGGAATAGAAAATAAAAAACTATCTGTCCCAGCCAGGAATCGAACCTGGATCTCCTGCTATCCGGGCCGGTGTACTTTCCAGTTATACTACCAGGACTTGTTAGTTGTCTTATTCCATACACCGGCCCGGATAGCAGGAGATCCAGGTTCGATTCCTGGCTGGGACAGATAGTTTTTTATTTTCTATTCCCTCTCAATAATTGTTACAAATATTCTGGGTCTGTGTAAATGAAATCCTTCTGTCATTCAGATCCAATCCAGTGTGATTTGGATTATAAATGGAAGAACCATAATTTTCAATAGAAAAAATATTGATCTCGAATTAGTGTTGACGAAGAGTTAAAATTCTTCAGGTAGACTTAATATGTGGCCGATAGCAATCTAAGCAGACTACTTTGGTTTCATAATAAATTACACTGTATGCAATATTATTTGTTAACAAATGAAAAATCGTATCCTAATTCACCTAGTACTTACATATTTATGCAATAAAATAATAAATTCCTTTTTCTATTACCATAGCTAAGAAGAATTACTCATCGTAACAGTTAATTACAAAATAAATTATTTTTTATTTAAATAGTGCGCATATATAAACATGGTTTTAATAACTGTATTAGAGTGGCAGAACGCATGCTTCTTATCCAGATAAAAACTTGAATATATGATATGATTCTTAAAGTTGCTTTATTGTTCTCTTGATTAATACAATTTTTTGAGTTTTTTTTAGTAAATAATATAACCACCGTTTTGCTGATATTTTGTTTCTAAATTATTAAAAAGAAAAAAAAAGTGTTAGCCTCTCTTTTAACTACTTAATGGTTACTACTCATGGAGGTTACCATCTACAGGTTGGTTACATAATGGTTACTATCTACAGGTTGCCATCCCATTCTAAACATCTATGGATCAGGACAAGCTTGTCATTATAGATAAAAGTTTATATATCCCTGGGCAGGATTTGAACCTGAATTGCGAGACAAGACAGATCCCATCAGTTACTCAGGCGCCCCTGTTGCCAAATTTTAAAGGTTTTAAGTATTACTTCTGTTAATCGATTTTTCATCAAGTTAACTCCATAAAATGAAGAGGCGAATCCCATTTCAATTTTAACTTATTTTTTTGTTGTTGTTCTGTTTATACGCACATTACAAAGGGAAAACCAGTGGATTGAATTCTGGGACTATAGTTGTATGCCATAGTTGGTTGTGTGCTGAAAGCCTGGCATTCAATTGAATATTATTAGGTAAGACTGAGGTTATTAGTAAAATAAGATTTGGCAAAATTTGTTAAAGGTTTTCATTCAATTATAATAATATTATAGGATACCAAAAGTTGTAAATAGCTTTTTCTGGGTATATTAAAAAGAAATTATTTTCAGCCGAGCAAAGAACTGGCAAAGAATATAAATAAAATAATGTGGTAAATGATAAACTATTCTAAATGATAATAAATTCCTCAGGAGGTTATAGAATTTAAAATGCTTGCTTATTCGTTGTTTTAAATATTTTTTTCTTTTTACTAAATATATTAGATAAATAAAAATAATTNCACTTACAATGTAATTTACAGATGCATCTGACGTATCTTATTTCTCCAATTTATTGGAAGTAAATGCATTCTGTTTAATTTTATTATCTTTGTTGTGTGTGTATTATGTGCATTTTTGAGAATCATGAATAACACTACACTAGTTGAATGTTCTAATGAAAACTCTAATTTATTCTATTATTTCGGAAACGCAATTATAGGTAATCAGAATGAAGAGCAGTTAGCTTCGTCAGAGAAGAAAGTGTACCCTCCTCTTCTTCCAGAAACACCGAAAACATGCAGAGTTTGAAAAGGAAAAATCTAGAAATGTTATTGTTATTACTGGGGACACGTGAAAAGGAAGTGGAAGGTAGGGCTGAAAGGGAGGGCTGGAAGGGAGGGCATAAGAGAGGAGATCCGGCTGTTACTTTCGCTTGACATGGACGCGGACGGCAAGCGGAGGAGGAGAGCGCAGACACGTGCCGTCTCGTCCACTGTACATCCGACGAATACTAACTGCGAGAGAGAGAAGAGAGAAAACTACCCCCAAGATGAGCAGGACTCCAGTCGGAATCGAGGTGTTCATTGACGACAGTGCACACACCCACCCTCAACCCACTCACACACACACATATTGAAAGAGGGAATCGAGGGGTTCATTGACGACTGTGCACACACCACCCACCCAAACACGCACATATGGTATTGAAAGAGGGAATCGAGGGGTTCATTGACGACTGTGCACATACCCACCCTCAACCTACTCACACACACACATATTAATAGTGGGAATCGAAGGGTTCATTGACGANCTTTGAATATATGATGAAAACTAAGAGCAGAGAAAAATGTTCAAGGCCATTGTTTGAATTGCATAAACCATTGATTGATAGCTTTGACGGTTTGACTGTTAGAGCTACATCAATCTATAACTCACCTGGAGTCATTCTTATATAAAATTAGGCTCATTTTCATAACAGGTATGATCTATGTCCCAAAATTTAGGAAATTCTCTTAAGCCTTTTAGCAGAAAATTCGTAATAGGAGCACTGCATATGGCCAACAGACGTTTGCTTATATTTGATTTTGGGTTGTACGCCTTAAACGTAAATCATCAAATTTTGAAGATTTGGTTAATATACTAATGTTTTAGGTCAATTCCAAAATTTTCCATCCGAGAAGTCATTTTATAGAACAAATAAATATTAAATGAATATATTCAAATTATCATGAGCTACAAGTTGCATCAATAAATAATTTTTAAATGGTATTGGAAAAAAATAATTTGAATTAATTATTAAGGCGTAAATATTACTTCGTGTATATTAGCTGTCGATTGAAATCCCGAGTCGTAAGTTTTAAGAGAAAGCTCTTACATACGAGCTGTAAGTGAGACTTTCAAAATGTTTTTCCTGATATAAACCAATTGAAAGGGAAAAATCCCACTGAAGCCGCCAATGGCTGACATACGTGTTGGGCAAAGTTTTCACGAAGACTATACGTACCTGATTGGTTACAAGTATATATGTTTATCTCTCCTATGTTTCTATAGGAGAAGTAAGAGTGTATGAGTCGAGCAATTTGGTCCAGGCGGGGGGTGGACTTAGCTGCACTGAGCGTCACACATAGCCCCAGAGCTAGAAGCCACCCCATCATCGACTGCACACACTCTCACAACAAAAGGGAAGCCTGACTAGTCAGGGATTTGTCATTCTGTTTCCTCCCTGCACCATTGGAACGCGATGAAAGGGCCCTCGTAACTACCCCAGTCCTAAGCCGATTATTCTCAAAGCTAAATCCATCAAACCCCATTATTTCTTTTACGTTTTCCGTTAGCCGCGGGTTACAAGAAATAACAACTACTTCTTTGCTCCTAAAATACCTTTTAGCTATTCGTCTAATATGGTATTCCCATGTAATCATTTCTATATCGTTTGGAAATTATACTCTTTATCCCTCAGACCACTGTCTAAAGAATATTAAATGTTTGGAATCATGACCTTAATATGTGAACCATTGAGAGTGGTGTCATTGGTCACCTTCTCTCCTCATGTGATTGATATTGAATGTCATTTTTTTTCTAATTCATTGTGGTGATCAAATTACAAAATGTTTTAATTTAACAGAATGTAATAAATAAATAAAAGTTAAAGAAAAAAAAAAATATGTGAACCCAGATTATATCTGCAGGCCCCCCTTCCACTCTCTCTTCTTTCTGCACTAAAAGAAATTAACCATAAAATATTTCCTTTTAATATCATAATGTTCTAAATTATAAAGCAATGGAATAAAAAAAAAATTATTTCCCAACTCCATTTTAAAAAGCTGGATTAAAAAAAAATCTAGTTCGGTCACTTTTGTCCATCGTCCACTAAATATTATAACTCACTATCTCAATGTTAATTTCACGTCGTATTGACTTATTTCTTTCTTTATTTAGAGCATCTGATAATTTTGTTGGAGAAAATGGTCGGGACTCGGTCAATTAAATAAAAACTAAGTTTGTGAAACTTGGAAAAAAAAAAAGTTTTTATTGGCCAACATTTCACCCTGAGTTTCAGCATTTCTTCAGAACTGTGTAATAAAAAACAAACCAGAAAAATTATGTTTTGTTTCTTATTACACAGCAATAAAGAAGGCTTGAAATTTAAAACGCGGGCAAAATAAAAACTTTTTGGTTCACAAATTGTGTTTTTATTATTTAAAATTCACTAACTGTATCCCTTTTGTCACTATTCACTATTTACCCTTTTGTGATATCATACTAACATTCTGTATCGGATATTTTTCTTTACATAAATTGTTTATTTTTAATGTTTAATGTTTATTATTGAACAAACATATTAAGAAAAAAACAT
>KZ807134.1:17778-33951 GCA_000696205.2 Oncopeltus fasciatus
TTTGTTCACGTAGGCTTCGTCGGTCGTCAGATGTATTTACCATTTCATCTTCCGGGTTGGACCGAGTCAAATTGTTGTTATTTGCCGAGCTTTCGCACATCATGTGATGGCTTTTCTTTTCTCTTTTCAGCCCCGAAGAAGCCATCACATGATGTGCGAAAGCTCGGCAAATAACAACAATTTGACTCGGTCCAACCCGGAAGATGAAATGGTAAATACTTAAAAATGTCATCAGTTAAGAGTGGGAAGAATAATATTTTAATCGTAAATATATACCTTTAATTGACTCACAATTGATTTTTTTTTACTTATTTATTTTTCAGTCCAGTTGATAAAAGAAAACTTCTGATAGGGACTTTTTTTTTTCCAGCCAAGACAAAGTGTAGGAGTGGTTTGCTTTGTGATCTGCAAGGAGTTGCCTCTACTTCAAAGTGGGAGAGAGAGGGGAGGAGGAAATAGAGGGTTCCGAACCGCCGGGAATACGGCCTCTCCCTCTTTCCCTTCACCCCCATTCCAACCCTCCCCCATCCCTTAGTCGTACCCTTTCTTCTTCCACTCACCCCCGCCCTTCTTTCTCGACTGAGCGAACACAGGACCCTAATTAAGCCTTGCTTTCCGCTGCGTAATGCCAGCGATACAAGGGCTATGACACAGGAAATAAAGTACCACCACAGCTGATAGGAACGAAAAAGGAAGCTAAGGTCGAACAATTGAAAAAAAAAAAAAAAAAAAGCCACAGAGAGAAGGGATAAAGTCTATACAAGGAAGCAAAGGGGGAGTGTATGACCTGCCATATTTTTAAATGAAATACGTTTTTTCAAGTATAACTTGTTCTAGCAAATTTTTTGTAAGTAAATCTTGCTATTCATCTTGCTATCAAAAACGACTTGAGATTTTTACATATCATTGATCCTACTATGGAGAAGATACAAATTTAGTCTTTTCAAAATTATGTATATATATANAATATATGTGTGTCTGTGTGTGCCTTGAAAACTGCTAGCTCTCACAATTAAGTCTACAGATTTTAAGGTGATGTCCAATCCAGGTGAGGAAGTCTCGATCTCGCTTTTTGAAGGACACCACTCCTGCAGCATTCTATAAATAAACCAATGTTCATTTCAAGAGTAAATCTCAGTTAAACCCCTTCACTTTCCTTAGCTCATTCACATCTGTTATGTGGTTCATATCTAAGGAGGCGATGGCAAGGACAGTAAGGGTTTCGAACTCTCTTTATCACAGGACACCTGCACCTGTACATTCCTCTCTACAGTATTCTAACTAAATTAACCAGTGTCGAGTATAAGCTCGGTTGTGTGAATCTCAGGGGTTGATGTCCAAGCCAGAAGAGGTCTCAACCACACTTTTTCACAGGGCAAAATAAGCTTTATATTTAAATAAAGATGAGATAAGGTAGGGAATCATAGTTATTATTTATCATTATTCTAAAATAGATTAAATATAGTGGACATAAAAAATAATTTGGATCATCACAATTTTTTTTTCATGATAACTTAAAAGTGATGAAAAGCCAATAGAACTGATATTTTCGTACAAGGCCTTTAAATGTAACAACTAAAACTAATTAACAATAACCCATCCGGAATACAGAAGTCAACATTGAGCATACATTTTATGGTGTGAAGCAAATGTCTATGAAAAGTACTATAAAAAGGTTGAAAAAGACGGTCTAAAAAAATTTGTAAATATCAAATACCAAAATTAAACAAAAATATATTTATTAAAAATATTTACCACCTCTTTTTTAACTATATAGTTTAATAGAAGTATATCATATTTAGTACTACTTCCCTTCACGTCCCATTCTCAAAACAAAACTATTTTAATATAAAATAGTTAAAAAGTTTTATATTTAAGCAAAGAAAATAAAAAGTATTGCAGTCAAGTAGAGGAAAAAACAAAACCTGGCATGCTTCATTTAAAATAAAAATATGTACCTTGATAGGTTAAACATATTTAGCATGCATAGCTAACACATAAGCATTCATTCTTTCTCTTTATTTTTAATATTTCAATAACAGACACAAAATGTAATTTTCTCAATTCCATCACCTACAACATCTTTGCATAAAGTAGGTATTAATAAAGACATTTAAAAAAGTAATTTAAAGGAGTTTTCAATAATAATCACATGAGGAGAGATGACCAATGACACTACTCTCAAAATTTAGTGGAATGAATGACTTCCTCTTCCTTTTCCTGATGGGATAAACCCGCATAAGCAAGTTTACCTTATCTCATCATTATATTCCTGATGAATTTTAAAATCAAATTTAGTCTTTTACATTATTGGTGATCATTTGTTGTCCAAATTACAAAATAAGATTTCAAGGAAAATAATAAAAAATAAATGTACATAAATATTTTATTTGTTTCATAATAATAAACTGTATATATTACACTAAACATTTTGACAACAGCATAAAATCTATGTAACAAATTACTTTAGCAGTAATAAAAAAATAAGTAACAACCATAAATAATTTGTGTAATGAATTCAAAAATAAAATTAAAACTATCAACAAAAAGAAGAAAGCTAAGGAAAATTGGTCATGTGAACAGGCCCTGAGTTCAAAGTATCTGATTCCGCCCAGCCACTCTGTAACATGCTTACACTCTCAGAAACACACCTCACTGAGTGGAATTAGTTAGGATAGAATAGTATTAGGTAGCACTAGGTAGTATGGTGGATGTGGGGTAGATGTACCACCTCGTATTCTGTTTCATATTAAATAAATTAGCTTTGAAGGAAACCAAGCTATTTACAGAGAATATTTAGTCAAATTTTCACCAATCCTACTTAGCATTACTTTTTACTAGAAAGTAATTGAAAAGCTTTCTAATATATTTTTTTTTTTTAAAACCATCTGACCATACTCAAGCTTCATAAATTTAAGCCTTATTTAAAACCTTAAGTTATTTTTTTTTTCTTGACGCACTGATCTTTAGGGTGTCTGCTAACTATTAGATGATTGATTTGATTGTTGATAAAGTGTTTGACAACATTCAAGTAAAAAATATACAAAATGATTAGGCCCAATATTGAGAGATAAAAAATATTTTAAACATATTTTTATAAAATTTATTCACAATTTAAGTCCTGTATTGTTTATTATAAAAAACTTGGCCTCAACAAAAANAAACACATTTTTTAAATTTGTGTTTTTTGGATCTACCTTGACCGAACCCCAACTAAAATCATCTTAGAATAATATCTACGGTCAAAAAACTTTCCTTTTGAACTTATCCGTACATTGCTTTGTACTAAAACCCTTTTAACTCTGCGTGCCAATTTGAGGAGCTATATAAGAATATCATGGCTCAGTTAATATACTTCATTCATAATAAATTAAAGTACATAAAATCTAAAGTATTTTTATAAAATTTATTCATCCAAAAGATTTTACGAGAAAAGCATACTAAGGAAAATGTTATAAAATTTCGATGTCTGCCTGGACTTTTACAATTTGAGGAGCTATATAAGAATATCATGGCTCAGTTAATATACTTCATTCATAATAAATTAAAGTACATAAAATCTAACATATTTTTATAAAATTTATTCACAATTTAAGTCCTGTATTGTTTATTATAAAAAACTTGGCCTCAACAAAAATTTTAAAAATCTTAATTAATCTTCTCTCTAAATTAATTGATGAACAAATCTCACCAAAGCTAACTTTTCTCCCCAATCGTTTTTCTATTTTACTGGATGATATTCAAAAGCAACTTTTATTTTTAATTATAAAGTAATAAGGAAATCTGCTTAGTTCACTTTGAACCAGTGAATAGGGATGTTAATATATATTATTTCATTGCGCATGGCTTCATAGATTGAAAAAATAATTCAAGTAAGAGTATAAGTAGAGAGTGGAATAAGGCAGAGATAAGTGTCACATAATTTGACCTGTACTTTGTGTATAGATAGTAATTGTAAACCTGTGCAGTTAATTTAGCTTTTTAAGGTGATTTGAAATAATTCTTTATTTATTTCATCCATCAATTATGTATGTTTTGGTTTTTGTAGGTTGTTTGAAATCTGATAGTCTGTTTCAGTCAATTAATTATATATCATCTATCATATTTTCTTCTATAAAAATATTCATGACATTCTGGACTGAAAGTAACAATGAGACATATCATTTCAGTTGAGAGAAGACATTCATCTTGAACTTATGGCCTGCTCACAAAAACACTCTAAAAACTATGGCAGTAAGATTACAAATAATCTTAAATAACATATTAATATCAGTAAAAAAATAAGTTTCAAATTAAGATAAACTAAGGTCTTTTTTTTTTTGACAAATTTCAATTTTTTGTTTTTTTAATGAAGAGAATAACACTTAAAGCATGCTTAAAATATGGTTTTTGTTTAAGTTAAATAATAATAATAAAGTTAGGCTAGCAAGACACAAGAAAATGTCAATAAATAATGAAGATTTCACAAATATTAAGATTGAAATTTATATTACTTCTACTAAAACAATCATAAAACAATTTTCAATGCACTGTGATAATCTAGGTAAGAAATGGCAAATCATGGTGAACAAACAAAAAAAAACAAGATGTATCACAGACACTAGGCCATAAGAATTAGAATGAGCATCTTATCTGTTTAACAACTATTTTCTTCTAATATCACAAGAGACGCAGAAACCTGTACTTTGTCTTAATAGACACCTAGTAAGGAGTATCCATTCATGCATACAAAGTTTGTCAACTGTGGACCAATATTCTCATGATTATTATCCTATTAATAACTTTGACAAATACGAGTAGTTGAATTAAATTGTCAAAAAAGGTAAATTGTCAATCGAAGCTTGATGAGGTTTTATTTTATTTTTTGTTTCCTTTACAAGAAGTAAAAAAAGCAAGAATGAATGTCTAAAAGCATGTGTAATTGTGTGTGTATGGAACACAGGCATGATTGAAAATTAATTTTTTTTTTTTTTTTTTTTTTTATGGTTTGTCATAATTTCTATATTGAGTATGAGTATTAACATTTTAATGATTACTAACTATAAGAATTTATTTAAAATTGAAATAGTTATGTGTTTCTTGTATTAGTAAAAAGAGAATATATTGTGAATTTGAATAAAAGATTGTATTTGAGTAATATAAGTAGTTTAAAGATAAAATTATACTGAATACAACTGACTTATGTAAATAAAAACATATATCCAAGCACTATTAAACTTAGTCTCCAGTGGAGGGTAGAAATAATAATGTATATGAATGTTTCATATTGTTAAGAATAAAGAAATATTAAAAAAAATAAATTTGAGTATAGTAAGCTGCTTCAGAGTATTATTATTATTTATTAAATTTAAATGAATTTGTTTTTCTAAATAAAGAAATTTGGGACAGTATATTTAGGCTACTGTTATAAATTATCTCATCAAAGCCATCGATGAATAAAATTGGAAGATCAGAATAGCCCTAAGTCATAGTAAATAATATAGTCAATATCAACCACAGCTCAGTTAACAGACAAAAAAAAAACAAAAAAAAAAAGATACCAAATCTCTAAATGAGTTGGTTGGTTGACCACTCTACTTATTATATACAATGACCACGGTTCAATTTGGATAATTATTAATAACTTTTCCATTATAAAATAAGTTTCTATTTCATTTCAACTTTCTTAAGAGAAGCTATACCTTTATCAACTTTCTGAAGTTAGGATAAAGGTATAGAGCATGTTCTAGTAAAGGAAGCTTGGGGTTATAAACTGCAATCTGAGTTCTTGGTAGCTACCTTAAGGTCAGATGACCTTTTGATAAATAAAGAAGGAAGACTTGAAATAAGTTATCATCATCGTCATAGTAAAATCCCCTGTCTACCACTAAGCAATGTAGGAATCAATTATCAATAATAGACAATTACCATTCGATTTTAGGGTAAGAGGAGAAATTATTTAAATTATTGAAAATAGGACATCAACACTTTTGACACTAGATAAGGTTTTATTCATTTAAGGAATTACACACATTTCAATATTTACCAAGAAGAATACCAGAAAAAAATATCATTTTAGTTTTCTTTTTAATTCATCATCACCAAATTAATTTAAAAAAATTTTAGTCATTTCCGTTTTACATATATTAGATTCACACGATTCAGCTATTCAAGAAGAAGATAAATTTGAGAATAAAATCTAAAACAGAATATAATATGATGGCTTTAAAAGAAAAATACTGAAACAAGGCATCAAAACTAAATATTCAATCTGAACACTTATTCTGAAGATTTAACGAAAGGGATTGAAAATGAAGCAATATATAACCATTTGAAAGGAAGTCTATTATAACTAAAAAACAATATAATGAAGAATAATATGAAAGCCTTTCAATTACAGTAGCGTAAGTAAGCAAAGTTCAAGAGGGAGCTAAAAAAATTAAGGATTTGACCAAAGAAAAATGAGGTTTTTCCTGTTCCTAAATCTCATAAGAGAAAAGTATAACAAGTGATGGACATTTTAGCACCAGGAATACTTAATGTCTCGCCTCTCGGTACAATTGCCTCGAACTTGTTAGGGAGTCCTTCGATCATTTTCAAACCGACCAAAAGAGAAGCAATTAATAATAGAAAAAACAGTATGGTAATAGAGCTACAGGGAAAAATTATAAAATAAATGGTTTGGTTTGGGTATGAAAACATCAAAGATGGAAAACTTCAATATTTTATAAACTGTGTACAAAATAATCGGAAAGTTTCAAGAAATGTGGAATATTGATGAATAAAGCTAATTATTAATCAATTAATGCAAGGATATAGAATAAAAAATCTCACTGTCCCAGCCAGGGCTCGAACCTTGCATTAATTGATTTAAATTTATGTGGGATTAAAAGCCACAATAAAATTAATATTTATAAAGCTAATTATTGTTTACTTGTACTATTTAAAACCATTCCTTAATGGTTAGCAAGATATAGAAAAAAATATTTTTTTAAATGTTTTCAAGAGGGTGATAGAGTCATGTGCTC
The DNA here is from genome assembly GCA_000696205.2 of Oncopeltus fasciatus. NCBI lineage: Eukaryota > Metazoa > Arthropoda > Insecta > Hemiptera > Lygaeidae > Oncopeltus > Oncopeltus fasciatus. The sequence goes on from KZ807134.1 coordinate 24,786, forward strand.
GTCAGAACCTGCAATTGATGTTTTTCATATTCTTAAAACTAATAACAAAGTTATCAAAACTTCACAAATGATATAAGATTATCTTTTCACTAAGTCCATAAGCATAAGTCCATAAAACATAGCAAGTTAATAATTTTAATTATCTAATATAGACAAATGTATTGGTTTTTCTTTTTCAAGGATTAATTTTAGGCTGATGAGTTCCAGAGAAGTTCTTCAAAAATCCCTTTCCAATAAATTAAAATTGCATTAAATACAGAAAATTGTTGAGTTTAATTACAACTATATCTAAGTACAACACATTTATTACAGAAAATTATTGACCAATAAGTAGCAAAACCATAATAAATATTTATGATTTTTTTTTTCTCATAGGCTAATTCTGACCTCCATTAAATAACAGATAATACATCATTATAAAAAAAAAAATCAACAAATAGTTTTTTTTAAGAATTAAAATATCTTGCATACTTACACTAACAGCTGACAATACTCTACAAAAAAGCTAAACCAATTAAAATGGAATGAAAACTAATAGGTCTCAAGCAATGGCACATGACTAATTTTGATTTATTGATAACGGCACAATAGGAGTAGATTCTATAAGGCTAAAAAATTTAAATTCAATGAAAACGAAAATGAATGGCCAAGGAAACTTAAAGAAATTATACATTTTGTAATCTTGATTGTCATTGACAAAGAGCCATCAAATTATTGTAATGTAATTTTTTAGGTTCAGAAAATCAATTTTTTTTAAATAAAAGAATCTGCCTAATATCATAAACAGAAAAATAACAATAAAAAAAATTAGGTCAAAAATCTTTCAAATTATATTTTGCTGAAATATAATATAAACTAATGAACTATATGCCCCAGATTATATAATGAATCAAACAGTAGAGGAACTAAACAATTCTGACTGACTTCTGCGTCAGTTTAAGAGCAAATTTATATAAAGTAAATACTACAACATCTGTAAAATAAGTATAAAATGTAAGTAGAATTGACCATCATGTGTGCTAATATTAGTTGGTTCTTCAGAGACTACTGTAAACAGTACATATTTAATTTATCTGTTTGCTCAATTCTCTCCTGGAGAGAAATGAGTAAAAGCATATATTTTTAGATGGTAAAATAAATGGAGTGCCATGTGGACACAACAAACTACCATAAAATAATTTGGATCATCACAATATTTTTTCAAAATGAAAAGACAATAGGACTGATATTTTTATACAAGGGCTTTAAATGTAGCAACTAAAACTAATTAACAATAACCCAACCAGAATACAGAAGTCAACATTGAGCATACATTTTATGGTGTGAAGCAAATGTCTATGAAAAGTACTATAAAAAGGTTGAAAAAGATGGGCTAAAAAAATTTGTAAATATCAAATACCAAAATTAAACAAAAATATATTTATTAAAAATATTTACCACCTCTNACAGTAAATAAAAAGTAGAGAATTTCAGATCAGTAATCAGTTTTTGATAATTAAAAGTAATCTAGTTTTTTGTTTCTTATGACCATTTAAACTTTTTAAAGAAACAGCTATTTGACCTACTTATCATAAATTTTATTGTTCCAGTAAAATCATAGGATAACTGTGAGAACTTTTTCTAGCTCACTACAGTTTTTAGGAAGCATGGCAGCTCCTGGTTCTCCATAGTCAATCATTAAGTTTAAAATGGCTGACTATGTCTTCTCGCACTTCCAAGGTTCTCTATTTCATGTATTTCTCTCTTTCCTTTCATTCTTTCTTTCTTCTCTATCACTCTATTTGACTTTTGTAAGTACCACCAATACCATATCTTCTTTTATAGCTGTGACTGGATTAATTTTTCTTTTGCTGGAAAAATCAAGTGGTGACTTCTGTAATCCTGGAAGTTATTTAATAAAAGTTTCTTTTTCTAGTTTCAGAAGCACAGAGATGCTGAGTTTTGAAATTAATGCATATTTTATTACAAAAATACTTATTGTTTAACCTATAGCTTTGGATAAGCTCTTCTTCATTTCACTTTAGTGCTTTGTAGATCCTGAATCAATTTATATTAAAATTTACTGTCAACAGTTTCAGCCAGTATTTACATTAGACATTTGCAACACATTACCTTTTCTTACAAAAGCTACAAGCTAATATTGACATGGAGGACCACCTCACATCAACTTATAAAAAAAATGCACATGAATAGGTCTGAGTCTTTGACTAATGATTAGATCTGAGTCTTACTCAAGATTAAGTTGAAAAAATAATAAAATTTACAGCTAATATTATAAGTAATATAATGACAACAAGTTTGATTTTCTAACAGACTTCTTGTTTCTTTTTCCCACTTCAAAGGCCTCAAAATACGTTTTTATGGGGAGGAATATTTTCAATGCACCATCACAAATTAGTAACTGAAATTAAAATAAATAAATACTTCCATTAATTGATGAATGAATAAATGAGGTTATTTATAACCTAAAAAAAATTTCTCTGCAAATAGCTAGTACATTTAATACTTCCATTTTTTTATAAATGTTAAATGAATAAAATACCAATTTTAGAAATCACAATCAAAATAAAGCCTGTTGATAAAATGTTTAATTACTTTTAACATGACATAATCCAAAATTGTAGTAATAAATCAAAATTCAACTGGTCTTATACTAAAGAATATATAATTCATATGAAACTTAACCAAAAAAGTACTCTTGAATTGAGATTTTATAATCTTGAAGGAATTAATTCAAACAATAAATGAACTTATGTAAAATGGTTCCCTTTAAGTAATATATATTTAAAACCGTTTTTTTTTTGTTTTTTTTGTGGCTTCATAAATAAATAAAAAGTTTATTTACAGTTTTATAAATTTAATGCAATGCCAAAAATGATTGTCCATAAATAATCTTTGTGCATAATATTTATTAGAAATAAAAAATCCTTATAACTCAGTTAACTTCAGAGTATAAAGTAAGTGAAAGGGTGCCTGACACTTACAGCAGAGGAAAAGATAGGGAGGCTTCAGGTTTTTTCTCACCATCTATAACACTGAACAACAAAGTTTTTGTTTCGGGGTTGAAATTAGCTGATTTTAATGTATTTCCACGTGTTAAAACCGAAAATGACCATAAAAATTATATATTAGCTCTTGTTTTCAAGACATAGTATCATTCTATTATATATATATTGAGTTTTCAACAAATGAAATATTTCATCACCAACAGTTGGTACACATGTTTGTTTACATAACACCCCTCTCATCAGCTGTTCATAAGTAGTAAACATAACCTTTGCGAGTTTGTCAATTGTACGCACGTGGTTGCTATTGAAATTATCGTGTGAAGTTGATTTTTAAATTAATTTAAGTGCTGATCTGAAATGCCTCGAAAGTGTGTGAATTCTGTCGATAGCTTTTGCTATATATGTGGTGAAATAACATTTAAGGCTCAGAAACGTAAAATGTCACCTATCATTAAGACTGCCTATGAACATTATTTTGGTGTAAAAGTTGGGGACCAAGATAAATCATGGGCTCCTCATATATGTTGTAATTCTTGTTCCGTCATATTGCGAGAGTGGCTGAAAAATAACAAGCGGGCAATGGCTTTTGCAGTACCTATGGTTTGGCGTGAGCCTACCAATCATACAGACGACTGTTATTTCTGCTTAACTCCTCCCATTAAGCAAGGTTTATCTATGAAGAAAAGAGGAACGGTGAAATACCCTAATCTCCCATCTGCTCTTCGGCCTGTACCACACTCAGACAATTTGCCAGTCCCTTCTCCACCCCAAAACTATGAAATTTTAGAGGAAAGTGATGAAGTCTGTTTACAAGAAGCAACCCATCCTTCTACATCCTATGACCCTGATTTTGATGTAAGCGATAGGTCTAGTGATCCGCACAGAATTAGTCAAGCAGAGTTGAGTGACCTTATAAGAGATCTTGGCTTGTCTAAGGAAAAGGCTGAGCTGTTAGGGTCAAGACTACAACAGTGGAATCTTCTAAAACATGATGTGAAAATATCTCAGTACAGACAGCTCAGTACAGGATGCTCCAGAAGTGTTTTATAAAAGACAAGCTAAACGACAGCGATCTTACAATATATCGGATTGACTTAATTGAAATTTGGTGCTACAAACCTCTTTTATTTGTCAAAACACTAAGAATAATGGTTTTTTTTTATCAATTTTGTACTTAAAATATTCTAAAAGAAACATAACAATATTGTTTTTTGTACTTTCACTTTTCACGTATAGTGTAACTACTCAGTGCTGTATTTCTCAAAAACCAGAGCTAATAAAAAATTTTCAATGTTATTTTCGTTTTTATCACCCCAAAATTAGTAGAAATAGACTAATTTAGTGTAGGAAACATTCAAAAAATATTTTTTTCAGTATTAAATTCTGTATCCATAGTAACATTTGGAATGTTAAAACAATCATGTTTATGTCAAATTACCGAGGTAAGAAAAAACTATGAGAGCAAAAAATATAGATTTTGACACGTTAATGGGGAAAAACTGAGTGTGATAGGTTTTACTCTCTTGAACTTATAAATTTTCATATTTAAACCCTTAATTTAACCTCCTTACAGCTATTTGATGAATTGCATTTAGTTAGATACATTATAAAAATTTATTCAACCCACAATTTAAATCTCATCATCAGTAGTTTGAAACTGGAACTTAAGTAATTTTACAGCAAGTTAGCTATGAAACAAATAAAACACATCCATTTACAAGATGATTGTTGTAGACACACACAAAATAAACTATGACAAAAATTCAAAGTACAATGTATTATTTGAAAATATTGAAAAGCATCATGTTGATAGATAAGGCCTACCTGAAGATCGTGATTTTTCTTTATTTTATTTTTAAATTCTATAATTCTTGAAAATTAATATGACATTTTAATGACATTTGAATCAATGAATGTCATACGTCACATTATACTACATTAATTTAATTTAAAAAAATACTTATAATTTTCATTTTACAGATAGATTACAATAGTTACTTTTCAAAGAAAATAAACTAATTAAAAAAAAGCAAATATATTTCATGGAAAAACTATAATAATTAATCTAATACTAATAATAAACTGTCTGCCACTTTCCTTATTCCTTCGCATAATATTGCAAAAAATTGAGTGAAACTTAGTGACCATGAAAAAAATTGTATTTGATTTTTCACCAAATCTCTACTTTTCAAATTCTCCTGAATCAATTTATAATAGGGTAGATGAAAAACTGTTTTTGTGAGCAATCCCCTAAAGCCCCATTATTTCACTGATCAAAATACAAGCCAGTCTTGGAAAGAAGAGAAGCCATATAATTTCAGGGCAAAATCAAAACAGAGAAAGCATACTTCAGGAAGGCATAAAGAGAACATATCAATTATTGTCCCAAGTTTGAATCAATGTAAGTATGTCATACATCACATTATACTACATTAATTTTTTTTTAAATACATTAAGTAATGAAAAGAACACTTCAGATAAGTTCATAAACAGAAAAATTTGCTATTGTTTAGCAAGTTATGATTTTTATGAAGATCGAATTTTACCATGTATAAGTCTAATGAAATTAAAGTAGGTAACAGAATGCATTAGAGGAATACTGGAAGAAAAATATTAGCTTTTGGTTCAGGTAATGATGAGTTAAGGTTTATATTTATAATTGAATGCATCATAAAAAAAGTAGTAATGAATTACAATAACTATGAATAACAGTTGAAGTGTTTTAGAAATAAATCATTAATAGATTTTACAGGTTTCTTTTTTTATTTACTTTAAAGTATTTAATATTTATGATTCACAGTTATATTAATATATCTTATTATTTATAATTAATTTATGCAAAATCAGAACTAACAGTAAAAATGGGTGGAGGACGGATGTTCTGGAGTTTTTTTTTCAGTTTTTCATTGGATCAAGTTTCCTAAAGTCATATTTATGATTAACTTTATGCTATGTATATCAAAATATACAATTTGAAAATCAAAGTAGAGGAGAGGTACATGAGAGTAGGAGAGAGGGAGTTTAAAAAATAATTTTAAATTTTTTGCTCTGGCATTAATTAGTCAAATTTTATACTTATTATTGCTTTTAATTTTGAGTAATTTAAATTTTAAAACATCAAGGTAATAAGAAGAATACTTTAGAGTAAGACTTACAAAAGATATTAATTTTTTACTCCCCCATGATAGGGCAAGATTTATATTTAATAATTGATATTTCCACAATTATTTGGTACAATACAAATTAAAATAAAATTAATGAGAGAAACTTAAAAAGAAAGCATAAACTAGACTTCTTTTTTTTTTAATGCTCATTTATATATTGTTTAAGGTCCCTAAATGAATAAATATAACATATCATCAAAAATAAACTTTTAATCCAGGTCTTACTCAAGTGCCTCCAAAGGACCCCCTTGGAGTCAGAAAGTTTTAAATTTTAGATATATAACTCACATCTGATTTATTTACCAAATCGAAGATTTCTTTCTTCTTCTAAATTGTTTAAATTGATTATAAAAAAACAGAGTTAAATTAAAATAAAAAACAAACTCCTTCAGATTTTTTTTGGGGTAAAGACCCCGGTTTTGGTAAAGGTTGAGGTTTACAGCCTTGACTGAACCCAAACAAAAAAACATCTACTCTCTATGGTAAATCTCTTCATTTAAACTTCTTTAGCTTTTATTTTCTTCTTTATATAATGGAGAGTATAAATTGATCATATAAAACATGAAAAGGGACAAAAAGTTTGAGAAACATTACTTGAAAGGAGTCCAAATTCCTGTCAAATCGTCTCGTCTGTAGTAATGAGGTCGGTTTTCACGGAATACAGTCACAGCCGGAAAAGGATTCTCTTGGATATATTTCAATGCAGCTCGAATCTAAAACAATAAAAAAGTTATGAAATTAAAGGTTATTTTTCAACTAAGTTAAATATATTTTTCATAAAAAAGGAATTTTTCAATAAAGTTAAAATAAAAAAATTGAAATGAAAGTCAAATAAGCTTAATATAAATTAAGCTTTCCTCTAATTCCAGATTTAGTTTCATTAAATTAAATTTTCCTATTTCATTCAATCTGAGTTATATGAGATTTCAACATAAACTTATACTAAATAATTCCTTGATTTAAGAAATACTGTAAATCAATTAATCATCTAATAATAAATCAGAATAGATGAATATAATTCTGATAATTTCAAAACTACAATTAAGAGGATAAATGAGTACCTGCATAGTAAAGTGAGGTGGTTCAACCTGTGGTGAGGATGAGAGATGCTGGAGAATAACTTCATCACTTTGTTCCAACCATAGGTCTACCCCTCTTAGTGGCTGATAACTGAATGGTCCAATGCGCAAAAGCCCAAGTCCACAGTCATAGATATCAAGCATTGTCTGAAAAAGTACAAAATGAAGATGAAGTTTCTTAAATAAATTTGAAGTTATCCCTAAAGTTTTCACCATTCAAAACACAATAACAATATTGTAAATCTATATTTAAAACTCAAATAGAGAGTTTTTAGAAATTATTGGTAGATTTTTTTTTGTTGGGGTTCGGTCAAGGTAGATCTCAAAAATACAATTTAAAAAATACACATTTATAAATTATATTTTTTGGATCTACCTTGACCGAACCCCAACAAAAAAACATCTATTTATTTTATTGGTACATTATAGATTTGTGATCTAGTAGCTGATAAATTCCTTAAGTGTGCATTGTGTATTGTGAAAATGTGCTTTAAGATATTTCACTGACAGCACTTTTAACAGTAAATAAAAAGTAGAGAATTTCAGATCAGTAATCAGTTTTTGATAATTAAAAGTAATCTAGTTTTTTGTTTCTTATGACCATTTAAACTTTTTAAAGAAACAGCTATTTGACCTACTTATCATAAATTTTATTGTTCCAGTAAAATCATAGGATAACTGTGAGAACTTTTTCTAGCTCACTACAGTTTTTAGGAAGCATGGCAGCTCCTGGTTCTCCATAGTCAATCATTAAGTTTAAAATGGCTGACTATGTCTTCTCGCACTTCCAAGGTTCTCTATTTCATGTATTTCTCTCTTTCCTTTCATTCTTTCTTTCTTCTCTATCACTCTATTTGACTTTTGTAAGTACCACCAATACCATATCTTCTTTTATAGCTGTGACTGGATTAATTTTTCTTTTGCTGGAAAAATCAAGTGGTGACTTCTGTAATCCTGGAAGTTATTTAATAAAAGTTTCTTTTTCTAGTTTCAGAAGCACAGAGATGCTGAGTTTTGAAATTAATGCATATTTTATTACAAAAATACTTATTGTTTAACCTATAGCTTTGGATAAGCTCTTCTTCATTTCACTTTAGTGCTTTGTAGAACACTCTCAGAACTCTTTTTTTTTTTCCTTTTTTGTTTTTTGAAACCCCCCCAAAACCTTTTTTTTTTTTTTTTTTTTTTTTTTTTATGGTTTGTTTTAGATTAGGTAAAAAGAAAATGTTACCCATTTTGTGAATTCAGGAGCATTGTCACACTCACAATGCTTCTTGTAATTCAAGAAGTTTGGGTCATTTTTANTGGTTATAAATATCCTTTTTATTATAGGCTCACATTGATATTTTTGTACTGCTTTCTTCAAACTTATTCTAATAAAAAATACTATTACCATACAAATAAAATTAGTCATATGTTCTTTAATAAATTGTTTATACATTTTTAAGTTGCAAAACATTGTGATGCATTGTGAATTGACCTCTGACTCCTTCATACTTTATGAAGAAATTTATTACTTAAAGAAGAAAAAGTAAAGGAAACTTATTTTTGCTGTAACAAAACATTTGACCAAAATTGTCAACACAATTTGTTATTCATGCAATATATAAAAGAGCAACTATAAATACTCACCTGCTGACTCGATGACAAGTACCTTGCTAATCTTAAACTCTGCTCTGGGCCTTTGTCCGGGAACGTTGCAGGAAATATTTCTCCTGTCTTCACATTAACACCGGCTCCATAGATGATAGGCCAATGAATCCCACTCCTCACAGTAGTGTTCAGGTCTCCACAGCATAGTATTGTCAGCTCTATTTCAACTGGTTGTTTGTGCAAAATATCTGGAAAATACATTAAGCATTTTCAATATAAAATGTGGAAAATTTTATACTGAGGGATATTATATATATATATA
>KZ807134.1:34037-50355 GCA_000696205.2 Oncopeltus fasciatus
ATATATATATATATAAATTCAGTGGAACCTGCCCAATAGGGAGCGCGTCTGCAGATGGGGATCTCTCCATAAAAGTCACACTTCTCTGAGGGGTGGGCTCTCGTAGTCCCGTGGACCAACAGCTACCCAGTATCAGGGGCTATAGCCCGGCAACTCCTCTCCCTGAGAGAATAAATATTCAGGGGGCCAGTAGTCCTTAGGATACGGGACCTCCAGCAATGGGCTAATCACTCATCTGGAGTAAAGCTGATTCACAGTAATCAAAGCAATAGACTTAGATTTGGATGGTCTAATAGAAATCAATGCGACAGGGATAAGGATATACATATATCGAGACTTTCACCAGAAAAAAAGCAGAACTGACCGAAGAAATGAAGAAATATAATGTTATAAGTTCAGGGTTTAAAATTATGTTCTCTGGGATCAATACTGGAAAAGCCAAAGAAGGAGTGGCATTCATACAGAAAGGATCAGCTGGGTAACAGAATTGATAAATGGGAAGCAGTCTCCTCAAGAATTATAACCATGGATATAACTCTCACGATAGGAAAGGTCACCTGTATTCAGATATATGCTCCCACCAATGATAAGAATGTTGGGGAGAAGGAGAGCTTATATCAGAATCTGCAGCGAGGCTTGGATGCAGCGACCACCAGAAATAGAAGCCTAGTGATTATGGGAGACAGGCCAGGATCATTCGCTGGCCCACAGTGTAATGAGTCCATGGGGGAAAAGGGAGTTATGAATGACAGTGTACAAAGGCTGCTTGACTTCTGCATAGGTAATGACCTGTTCATAGACAACTCCTTCTTCAACCATAAAAAGATTCACAAGATTAAGATGAAATACAGGGAGCGAATGTCATCGATTTCGTTATTTATAGCAGAGGCCTTCAATACTTCATTACAGACGTAAAAGGAGAATATCCCCAATTCTAGACTAAAGTGAAATGCCTGAGGGGGAAAAAGGGAAAATGAGGAATATTAGGAATAGTCTGGGTCAACTTAACACAGAAGTAGCCAAGAAGTTCTGGAAGTATGGAGATAATTCTACTGTGAGAAGTTTAGCTAAGTAGAATATAATAGAAACCCTCCAATTGACAAAAGAAAAAGGCCAAGGGTTGAACCTACCCAACCTGCTGATATGAGCAACATTATTAAAGAGGAGGAGATTGAGGCAGCTGTGACACATATTAAACTGGGGAAGTCATTGATGCAGGTCATTGATCATTGAAATTATGATGTCTCTCCGGAAATGATCAGACATAGAGGACCCAATCTGGTAAAGGTCTTGCAGAATTTATTCCAGAAAATCTGGGACAGTAAGACTATTTCTAAGAAATGGGAAGAAAACCCCATCATCCCTAGAGAGAGAAAGAGGGAACAGACGTCATGTGACAACTATAGGCCAATATGCCTCTCATCTGTAGAGCATAAGGTATATAAGGATTCTGGAGCAATGGTTGAGAATCTATGTTGAGGATGACCTGGAGGAAGAGAAAACTGCATACAGGCTATCTAGACAAACCCAGGACCACAATTTCTCCCTTAGAATGGTGATTGAAAAATCTTTCAATTGTGTATATAGTCTTTTTGGACCTCAAAGCAGATTTTAGACTCAGTGCCTCGGCAGAAGATATGGAGAGCACTACAGCAAAAGCAGGTTCCCTCAAATCTCATTAGTGCAATAAAGTACACAGGACTCCAAAGGGTTCGTTTAGTATGAACAGGAGTAAGTCTAAACCATTTAGATTCTACAGAGCTGTAAAATAAGGAGACATCCTTAGCCCTCAGCTGTTCCAACATTGTAATGGATGAGGTGCTGAAGGTATGCAAAAGAAAAACTTCCAAAGCCAATGCAGGATAATGGAATATTATACCGGTTATGGTCAGTGCTTTATATACGTGGATGACCATATTGAGATACCTGAGGAGAACTGCAAGGAGGCATACGGAGTGAGAGGATCAGGGACACTATTATTATTCATTTATGCACAAATAGAAGGGGCTCAATAAGCCTCAACAGTTTTATATCCAGTATTTTATTTGCATTGTTAATTTGAGTCAACTTTTTTTGGGGCTGGGATGTCTCATGTAGGGCTGAAAGGTCTCCCTGGAATTCCCTTTATTAGTTGAACTTCATATTTTTAAAGTAAACAACAAACAAAATACACATTCATTTCATTTTTATTTTCTTAATTTTCTACAGTTCATAAATAGTCATGTTCTACAACTTGGTAATAAAATTTAAATGTAAAATATCTGAAATTAGATAAAATCATTTTTTTATTAATTTACTCCTTTAGTTATTGGTCTTAAATTTATTGTCTTCAATTTACATTAAAATTGTTTCCAATGATATATTTGCCTTAAGGCTGTCAGGAAGGTCCATTAAACTCCCTGAGAGAACCATTTTTTTATTCAGGCATGGACATGAAACCTGGGTCTTGCAGATGGACTTCTAAGCTAAGAATGAAATAATGCAGTTATCAAGAGATTTCTACATAATTCTGTCCTAAAGTTTGTAAATGATACCAATAGATTTCTATGAAATTTTATTTCAAAGCTTGTAATTTGTTGTGGCTCAATACCTGGCAATAATCAGCTGTCCTTTTTAGACTGACTGGTATACTTATTCAAGACTTATTATAAACCAAAGTTGGTTGTTTTTTTTAGGGCGTGTCGAACTTTCAATCTTTATGCCATTGTGTCAGTATTGGACACTGTGAGGGAGGGACAACCACGACCGGAGAGGGAGAGGAGAACGGCAAGAGGAAGGCAATACAGATAGTACAGGATGACACAGCAGAAACACAGTCAGACATCATCCTGAGTTGCCTGTGATTGATGGAGAGAGGTCTTGGTTAGGAGGCTCCAGCTGGGCTTTACCTGCTCCTTCCCCCACAGCCCAAGAAGGTTCTGGACAATTTTGTCCTAGTGTCTGGCTGTGCCTCCGCTCCAACCCCACACAGCCAAGTTTTGAGAGAGAGAGAGAGAGAGAGAGAGAGAGAGAAGAGTCAGTGTTTGACGATGCTTTCAAGAATATGAAGGAAGAGCTTGCAGTCAGCAAAGTCTGTCTGGAGCTATCTGCATAGTTCAGATTGGTAGTCTATTTACCTTTGCTCTCTAGTCCAGAGAGGTTTACATACCAAATCTGATATCTGGTATTTGTAATTGAGGCACACAAATAGTTCCCCAACTGTAAGTAATTTTTCCATTCTTTTCCTAACTACAAACTTGTTGAAATGCTTAAATTTAACTTCCTTCATTAGGCATAAATATATAAAGTTCAATTTGTATTTCATTTAATTAATATAATTTATTTTTAGGTGCATTTTTTTAAATTCTTTACTATTTAATTATTTCAGATAAAATTTAGGATTATAATTTTGAAATTATGGACTGTGTTGTCTCACTGGATATCCTGCTTAAAAATATAGTAAGGAGAGCATGTTCAGCAAGCTTTATTTTAAAGCACATTTTTAAACAGAAAACCTCTCATAATCCCTAAATTGACTAATTCATGGTATAGAAAAGTAAGACTAGACATTTTTACCTGAGTGAAGGTGGGAGAAGAAAATCCTGCACATCTCACCTTAAAGACTATCATTTTAATTCAACCCATAAAAGTATAAAATCATATTTTTACTTCATATTGAACCAGAAGGTTCAAGGCAAAATCTTACGTAAAACATTAAAGATGAGCTCTTCAGAGTAGTTGTTAGGGTCAGAATAACCACCAATAAGTTGAACTTGAAGCCTGCCATCTGGATAGCCGAGAGAAGCAAGTTCCTGCACTCTTGTCAGAAGGGTGACAATACCCTCCTCTGTTCCAGCTCCATCACAGTGTGCTAATCCAACAGCACCACTCGCTCCACAAAAAAAAAAGAAGATATATATTCAAATTAAAGAAATAGGTAAATGACTTTGCAATCATACATTACTTTAGCACTTTTACTAAGTATCTCTCTGTGCTTTTGTTTCTTAATGGAAGTAGATGATTCATAATAATAACAATAATAAAATATTATTATGTTTATAAATCAACAATATAGAATTAAATTAATACATATATTTTCAAATAATAATAGTTAGGTAAATCAAATAACTAACAATTACACTTAAAAAAAGAAAGAAAAAAAAAGAAGTTTGATGAAGAAATTGAAATGTTATAATTAATAAAAATGAAATGTTAAAATTTTGCAAATTGTCATAAACTAACAAAGGTAAAAAAAATTTTATAACAAAACACAATATAGTATTCATAGAATACAATTTTTGATTTTCATTTTACTTAGTATCTCNAGAGAAAATGTGGTTATATGAAAATCCATAGACAATAAAGGAAAAAAAAATCAATGGCAAGAAAAGATTTTTCAAATTAAAATCAAACACAAGATAACAAAAGGGTAGAAAAGAGTGTTCATTTAGCTTATTAGCTACAATAAAATTTAAATAAAATAAGCATGGACTAAATTTTAAATGTAAAATAATAAAGGGAAATGATGGAGATAGGCCAACACATCTGTTAACAAAGATAAGGAGTTCATAGAAGTTTGCAGCCACAAGATATGTCTAAGGCTATATAAAGAGTACTTTCTAAATTATTTGTTATACATTTATACTTAAAAGATAATGAAATTAATGCTTTGAAAAAAAATTTATTTTTAAGGAATAGATAAGTATTTAGAGATTAAAGATAATCTACTCAACTAATATTATAAAAATAATTAAAAAATTCCAAAAATACTTACTTGAATGCCTTATTATAAGAATTATGCAAGTGGTGATATCATCAGCCCCAAGGATATTGACATTCTCTGGAAAAAAAAAATGAAATTAATTTAAATTTTAAATCATACGGCCTCAAACATTTCTAATGCTAAATGAATTTACTAAACTGAATATTTAAAAACCTGAATTGATTTAGCAACAAATACTTCTATTCAAATTACTTCTATGAGTAATGCCTATTATATAGCCTCAGTAACGGTATTTTTTTTAAAAACTCGGTACAGCGAATACAGACTGTTGACAAGTTCCTGAGAACTGCAATAGCATAATGATAAACATGCATGATGCTAAATGATTTGGTAAGATTGGATTAGAGTGCAAATGAATTCTACAGGATCTGTGTTAGTTATCTTTAATTCATATTAAAGCATCTTAAACTGAAATTTCTAGAATTATGAGAGAATACAACTTTGTCAACAACTGTATTTGTAGGGAGACAAATATATGAGTGTAAAATGTTTTGATAAAATCAACATAAAAAAAAATTATTGACAATGATGGTGATTATTCTTACATATAACATGCCAATTATCAGCTATTATATAAATTAGTTTTACATTCAAAATCTTTTGCAAAACTGACTTGCAATAGTCAGAAATATCTATTTCTGATTAGATATTTTTATTTATATATTAAACAATAGGTATAAGGACATAAAATACTTTTGTTTTTTTCAATGATTTCATGTGGGAATATTTATGACATTATTAATTTAAAAAATTAAATAAATTGTGCAATGTTATATATATATGTCCTTATATAAACCTTTTACTAGGCTTTCAAAGACTTTTGACACTGAAGTGATATAACCAGCTGCTGAAAAAACGAATGAAGAAGATTCAGCATCTTATTCAATTCTTAAATTATATTTTTGAATGTGTTAAGATTCTTAACTAATAATTAATGTTTTATTAGTTCTTAAATTATATAATTAAACAATTGTTAATTATATATGTAAAACAAATCTGACATAAGAAAATATATACTGATTTAACAACTAAAATTTAATTAAACATTAAACTGAAGTAAAATTACAATTTTTTTTTTTTTTTGTCAAAGTAGAAAAAAAATATTTTGGTTCTATATAATTGTCAGTTGGTGGAGGTTCTAAATCAAGGGTGGGGGAAATAAATGAGNCCCTAAAAAAAAATTGGGAAGCTTCTCTTATTTCAAGATACAGACTATCACTGAAATGATTTATGACAATAGATAAAAAATCCAGAGTAAAGTGTAAGTAAAATTTTATGATTAATATCTAATACACAAAGGAGAGATAGCAACAGCCCTTGTAATGGCCTACAGACTACGAAAAGGTGCTTGAAGAAGCAGCTCTTCTAATTCCAGAGAGAGCTCTCAAAGCTGTATACAAAATGAATTATAGCCCACAAGGGAGATGGGATTAATATCTCCCTTCAAGGGCTTAGAACATAATTCAGAGCTAATGCTGGACACAAAGCCCCTATTCCCTTCTAGCCAATATGTTTTCAAAGCCAATATACATTTAATTTATAATCAATGTAGATATTCTCTACTTTGAATAACTAAGATAATTTATTACCCTGTTACAGAAGGCAGCATTGCCTATAATAAAAGAAAAATTGTGTGATTTTTCTTTCTAAAAAAAAATTAAAATTAGAAAGGATGACATTTTTTTTTTTTAAGCCATAATTAAGTAAATCATACAAAGAGAAAATACTAACATAGCTATTATTATTTGACAAGTGAATATGAGACTATTGAGCTATTGTACTCATAATAGACAATAAAAATATGAAAAATAATGTTTAAAAAAAATTAAATTAAATATCCATTTGTTGTTCTTGTCATGTTGGTTAAATGGACTTTATCACTCTGCCAATTAAAATAATATTTTCTTTGTTTAGATATATATATCTGTGTTTGTGTGTATATACACATGCACACAGAAAATGAAACACTCACAGCATAAGGTATATAAGGATTCTGGAGCAATGGTTGAGAATCTATGTTGAGGATGACCTGGAGGAAGAGAAAACTGCATACAGGCTATCTAGACAAACCCAGGACCACAATTTCTCCCTTAGAATGGTGATTGAAAAATCTTTCAATTGTGTATATAGTCTTTTTGGACCTCAAAGCAGATTTTAGACTCAGTGCCTCGGCAGAAGATATGGAGAGCACTACAGCAAAAGCAGGTTCCCTCAAATCTCATTAGTGCAATAAAGTACACAGGACTCCAAAGGGTTCGTTTAGTATGAACAGGAGTAAGTCTAAACCATTTAGATTCTACAGAGCTGTAAAATAAGGAGACATCCTTAGCCCTCAGCTGTTCCAACATTGTAATGGATGAGGTGCTGAAGGTATGCAAAAGAAAAACTTCCAAAGCCAATGCAGGATAATGGAATATTATACCGGTTATGGTCAGTGCTTTATATACGTGGATGACCATATTGAGATACCTGAGGAGAACTGCAAGGAGGCATACGGAGTGAGAGGATCAGGGACACTATTATTATTCATTTATGCACAAATAGAAGGGGCTCAATAAGCCTCAACAGTTTTATATCCAGTATTTTATTTGCATTGTTAATTTGAGTCAACTTTTTTTGGGGCTGGGATGTCTCATGTAGGGCTGAAAGGTCTCCCTGGAATTCCCTTTATTAGTTGAACTTCATATTTTTAAAGTAAACAACAAACAAAATACACANACATTACCTTCCACGATCATTAAGTGTATATATAAGCTGTGAACAGTAACCTTAAAGTGACCCTCTATAACCTAGAAATATATACTGATTTAACAACTAAAATTTAATTAAACATTAAACTGAAGTAAAATTACAATTTTTTTTTTTTTTTGTCAAAGTAGAAAAAAAATATTTTGGTTCTATATAATTGTCAGTTGGTGGAGGTTCTAAATCAAGGGTGGGGGAAATAAATGAGAAATGGTTTTAAATCTCCACAGTTCACTGCGTGAAGCACTTGAGAACTGTGTAGTTCTGTGTCAGACCATTCTCATTTATTTCACCCACCTTTGAAAAAATATATATTTTTGATGAAATTTCACTAAATCTTTATTTCTGCAACAAAATATGAATTCATATAAATATGTTTTTAAAAAACAAATGAAACCTTAAGAATTAAAATGGTGCAAGAAATAAAATCTGCCTATTACAATGATATAAAGATCAAGAATAGCTATTAGGTATTATTTTAGGCTATCAACTGGTTGTTCAGTCACAAAAAGTCTGTTATTTTTCTGATATTAGCAATATCCTTATAAGTAAAAATTCCCCTAAAATCATAACATACATACTCCCTTGATAGTAAAGAAGTTCTTTTTTTTTTAGAATAACAATATAAACCTTGTTTATAATTTGACTAAAACACCAAGATTTTATCTATAGAATAATTAGAGTTAAATCCGCAACATTCAAAATTGTGCAAACCTGAAATATCAGTCGAGCATCTGTCCATTAGAGAATAAAATTACATCTCTTACTCAGAAAGAATGGAAACTGAAAATCAGGGGATGTGAATATATTTCAAATAATGATTGTTTTTTCTTTTTTTAATATAACTGAAAAAATCACGCATATTGAACAATAGCACCCTGTAATTTTACAACCCATAAAGCCAGCAAGTTTAAACAACTAAAATTGAAAAATTTATACATCCAAATAAAAGAGAATAAGGCAAAGTTAATGCACAGAATAGAGTTTAAATATACATAATCCAGTATAATTAACAATCCTCCTAAGGCATAATCCACTCAATGTACAGTAGAGCACTGACTGCCATCTTGCTAACATCTATTGTTGTCATAAAGTAAGCATATTCCAAATTTCTAACACATCAAATATTTCCATACTTTAATTTTTTATATAAATCCTTAATTATATAAATATATNACTACTTCCATATGCAATAAAATTAATAGATATTTTTAACAAAAATATATAGAATCATGAGATTATAGATCAATTTTTTTTCCCTCTTTCCTCTTATAAATGTACAACATTTTTAGAAAAATAAATATAAAATATTTAAATTTCACTATGAATAATGAAATTTAAATAGTTTTTTTAATTCAATCTTTTTAGTATTAAAAATTTAACAAGATCATTAAATGTAATTTGATGTGGCATCTTTAAAATTGAGTTGGAGCAAATACATTTTTCTAATATTACATAAATGAATTGAGGTGAATAATTAATATTTTCGAGTAGCAGGAAAAATTAACAAAGAAAACTTTCTTTTAAAAAAATTAGCAATTGAATTACTTAGAGAGAAAATGTGGTTATATGAAAATCCATAGACAATAAAGGAAAAAAAAATCAATGGCAAGAAAAGATTTTTCAAATTAAAATCAAACACAAGATAACAAAAGGGTAGAAAAGAGTGTTCATTTAGCTTATTAGCTACAATAAAATTTAAATAAAATAAGCATGGACTAAATTTTAAATGTAAAATAATAAAGGGAAATGATGGAGATAGGCCAACACATCTGTTAACAAAGATAAGGAGTTCATAGAAGTTTGCAGCCACAAGATATGTCTAAGGCTATATAAAGAGTACTTTCTAAATTATTTGTTATACATTTATACTTAAAAGATAATGAAATTAATGCTTTGAAAAAAAATTTATTTTTAAGGAATAGATAAGTATTTAGAGATTAAAGATAATCTACTCAACTAATATTATAAAAATAATTAAAAAATTCCAAAAATACTTACTTGAATGCCTTATTATAAGAATTATGCAAGTGGTGATATCATCAGCCCCAAGGATATTGACATTCTCTGGAAAAAAAAAATGAAATTAATTTAAATTTTAAATCATACGGCCTCAAACATTTCTAATGCTAAATGAATTTACTAAACTGAATATTTAAAAACCTGAATTGATTTAGCAACAAATACTTCTATTCAAATTACTTCTATGAGTAATGCCTATTATATAGCCTCAGTAACGGTATTTTTTTTAAAAACTCGGTACAGCGAATACAGACTGTTGACAAGTTCCTGAGAACTGCAATAGCATAATGATAAACATGCATGATGCTAAATGATTTGGTAAGATTGGATTAGAGTGCAAATGAATTCTACAGGATCTGTGTTAGTTATCTTTAATTCATATTAAAGCATCTTAAACTGAAATTTCTAGAATTATGAGAGAATACAACTTTGTCAACAACTGTATTTGTAGGGAGACAAATATATGAGTGTAAAATGTTTTGATAAAATCAACATAAAAAAAAATTATTGACAATGATGGTGATTATTCTTACATATAACATGCCAATTATCAGCTATTATATAAATTAGTTTTACATTCAAAATCTTTTGCAAAACTGACTTGCAATAGTCAGAAATATCTATTTCTGATTAGATATTTTTATTTATATATTAAACAATAGGTATAAGGACATAAAATACTTTTGTTTTTTTCAATGATTTCATGTGGGAATATTTATGACATTATTAATTTAAAAAATTAAATAAATTGTGCAATGTTTATATTTATATTTTAATAATAATTTTCTCTTATGTACAGTCATGTTCTAAGGATTGATATAATTACTGGCTAGGGTACACTAATAATTTAAGAACAGATATAAATATAAGTTCATTTACTATAGCAAATAATTACTCCTAATAATTACAGCTAACGATTGCAACTACCACCCTTAATAACTGAGAAATGAATAAATAGAAAATATATATAACTAACAGCTAATAAATTAATTAATATGTACAAATAAATTAAATGCGCTTATTTTCACAGAGGCCACAATAGAAATTGCAAATTACTGTCACTTATCACTTTACTGTCACTGGCTTGACAAGGTAACTCACGTGATCTGTAACAAAAACTGACACTTAGGGGACCGCTGGTGAGCTGCTTTTTTAACTTTGTGAAAGGGTCGAAGAGGACCTAGGAATTCTCATCAGGGTTTTTAAGTATTCCTACTTCAGTAAGTATTCTCAGACGAAGGAAGTATCTGGTATCCTTCAATTTTCCCGTACATGTCCGGTTCTCATGCCACCTACTTTCCTAGTCTTTAACAACAAGTATACTGTTTTTCTTCAACTGCATGTAGATAAGCAGCCCCACTAATTTGTAAATTATTTATTTCATAATATGATTCTCTCTCACTCTCTCTCTGTGTGTGTGTGCGTGTGCGTGTGCGTGTGCGTGCGCGTGCGTGCGTGCGTGCGTGCGTGCGTGTGCGTGCGTGCGTGTGTGCGTGTGTGCGTGCGTGCGTGCGTGCGTGTGTGCGTGTGTGCGTGTGTGCGTGTGTGCGCGTGCGTGTGTGTGTGTGTGTGTGTGTTATAATTTATATATTATGAAAATATTTTAAAAAAAGGAAAAAAGAATTACTTAAATATAGGTTAAGTTTTTCAAATTAAGAAACAAAATCTTTCTTTAAAAGAAAAAAAAAAAGAAGCTTTCATCCCTAAATAAAAGCTTTCCAGAATGTTTATCAAAAACCCTAAAGGGTTGAAAGGAAAGCTAACTCTTATTAAAAAAAAAGTTTTAATTTATTTTGTTTAAGGTACAACTTACTCTAAATTAAATTAAAGTAAGAGCTATAGACATTAGAGAAAGACTAAATTTTTAAACAATAGAAGGATCACATTTTCCAAAGTTGTGAGATATGTGCATTCACTTTTGATTGTAATTTCATCTTTAGCCAAATGTTTTTTCTCCATCGGTAGCAATGTTGTCTTCTAGAACATCTATAAAAAGAAAATCTACAAAGTCGAAATAAAAAATATTACCTTTTTTCTATTTAGTATGAAGTGAAAGTTATGCATTAGAACTAGTTCAATATTCAGTTAGACTGTTGACCTTTAACTATTTTCTTTGTAGAAAAAATTATGAATTTTTGATAATCTATAAAACTTACAACAATATTATTTTTGTAATAACTTTAATGTATAATATTAAATATAATAATGTTGGTAATATAATCTGCATAGGTTCTGCAGCTTCAATGCCGTAAAGTTTTTCTAATGAGATTTAAGATGCATGCAAAGACCTGAGAGAGAGAGAGAGAGAGAGAGAGAGAGAAAAGATAAATTGCTATTAACACCTAGCTATTGCTCTTAATTGATCTCTTCAGCAAGACAGACTCATCTAAAGTGGGCCTTGTTAGTGCTGTCAATTGGTACAGTCAGCAAGCTTATATCTGTGTCAAACTACTTATGTAACAAGCCAAAAGCCCCTGTCGACAATCTGGTGAGAGAGAGAAAAGGTAGATTTCCAAATCTATGAAAGGAAATAGTAAGGGGATGCTTGAACAAACAATGAAAACTGACTTTTGACGGGAACAATATCAACAGGAACAGTAAGCTCTCACATACATTTTAATTTCATATAAACTGAATTTATTTCCTGATTAAATTTCACAAATATCAATCAAATAAAATCTGAGGACCTAACTTTTTAAAGTTTTTTTTAACTTTTTTAAGTGAGGAAACTAATTTTAACAAATTATAAATTAGTAAACCATAGATTGAGATAAAATTTTTATTTTTATTTTTTCCCCAAAAGGATAATAGAAACTGTGACAACTACTAAGAAAATATCCAAAGAAAGATTTATCATCAATGAAACATTTCATATTTCAATTTAATGAGCAGTAATGGAGAAATTAAGCTGTAAATTACTTTTTTTTTTTTTTTTTTTCTACAACAAACAAGTATTTTTCTCTTTTTTTCTTTTGTAAACCAGTTTTTATGAAAGAACATTCTTGTATGCTCCACAAGTGATAGAATATCTACAATAACAATATTTATCTGTTTATAATTTTATATTACTCATTTTGAAAAATAAATATGGAAAGATTAAAATTCTTAAAAATATGGAAAGATTAAAAGAGTCATTTAAATTATTATTATGTCTACTTGAAGAAATAATAATTTCAATGAATTATTTACTGAAAATCAGTATTTACTGTACAGATAGAAAATATTGCTAAAGTTAAATTACATCAGGTAGTCTTCTAAAAATTTTCCTTATAAGCCCACATAATTTGCCATCTAAGTTTTCTAAAAAAGTTCAATTTTGTCAGAGTATAGACTATTTCTTATCATTCATCCACAGCTGCCTCCTTTGGCAGTATACACCAGACAGCTCAGATCCGGTTACTCCAACCTATGCCTTGGCCAATCAAAACACAACTTCCGACTATGTTATTTTTTAGTAATTCATATATATTTTCATAAATTTTAAATGGTTGTAAGAACTATTCAATTTTATTAAATTTGTATGCAACCTGATCTTATTATTTGTCCTCGTGAAGCTTCTCATATATTTTTCATTCTCTCTTCTCTATTTAAGGGCTTTCTGTTTGTCAGCTGTTCAGCATGGTCTTTTCAACATTAAATATCTACCTTGGGATCAAATTATTGCTCAACTCTTCATCACTATAAATACACATTCTACACCTCCTTCCATTCTACCATAATCAGTGTAATTTGTCAGCACCAATGTTATTTGTAGACTTCAAAAAAATTGTAAGTACTCAGGCTGTAGGCTGTTGAAAAACTGTTGCAGTACCTAATTGGTTTTTCATATTCCTGTTCATCAACTTTACTATCTAGACATATTCCGTGAATTTATTTGAACATAATTTAAGAATAGATGTTCGCTAAATTACAACATTTATTGTTTGTTATTTTTAAATTATTTTGATGGCCACCGGCCCTCAAATACATTTTAATTTTGAATGGTTTAGTTGTTTTTTTTCATGCTATTAACTAAAATAAGTATGCCTACATTTGAAAATAAATGCACAATATTATGTATTGTAATTGGAAATCTAATGATTTCATGATGAACTTTACTTAAATTATTTATTACTAGATGGAATTTGCCAGTGATAAATTACATGAAAAATTAAAATTACATTTATAAATCAAATTAAAATATTTATTAATCACCATCATCACAATATTCACAACCAGCACTTAATTATAAATTATGGAAAAATTAGTTTGTTTATTTTTCCATTTTCACCAAGAAATACATTATTAAATATTTTTCTAAATGTGAAAATGAAGGCAAACAGTTAAATTATCATGTAATTCTGCAGGAGTTATTAAATAGATGAAAAGCTTCTTAGTAAAAGGGAATCTAACCTTTGTAAGTGAATCTTATTTTACTTCTTAATAACATTAAACTTTTTCTGAAGAAGCTTTGTGGGAAAGAAAATATTTGGATTCAAAATTAAATTAAAAGTAACCAAAAGATGACTGAATATTACAGTTGTTTCCTTATTAATGATAACATACTTAAATGTAAATAAAATATGTAGATATATTAGTATAATTTCACAAGAAAAACAAGAGTTATAGAGAATTAAACTACATATTCTATATTCAAGAATGAATTCATAATAAAAAGTGGGAAAAAGTTATAGCACATAATATATGAGAAATTTTTAACAAAATAATACATGATAGTAGGAATTAATCTGCCAATAAAATAACATTTTCTATAAGGAAATTTATTTTTATCTAAAATCATTCTGGCATCCTCAATTTTTAAAGTAAGGAAACCAAATTATGAATTTAGTTTATTTTTGCATCGAATAAATTCATTAAAGGAGGATATCGGACAAGGAGTGGGGTTTAGATGAAGACCAAATTGAAAGATCTTCCCCTAGGTTCCCTAGGGCAGGATATGAACCAGCAGCAACAAGCTTGTGAGAGTCAAACAAATCACTTTGGGTAAACTGAAGCTAAAGTAAGTTCACGACAAGTGGGTACAATGCCTTATGCCAGAAAGATTCAAGTACTCTAAGGTTTTATACAAAGAACCAATGGTTGGGACCAGGNAAGCACTCACTTTAGCGTCTGAAATTTTAAAATAAACAACCTGACTTTGTATTTTTTCCAAATTGAATAATCATCAATATCTTCTTCATTAACAGTCTTAAGTGAAAAAAAATAGAACATAATAGGTAAATTACCAACAATTAATTAGTTTAAAAATGGCTCATCTAAGGAGAAATTTAAAGATGAAAACAGATGGGTCGTTGGAAACAAGTCTCCTGTCAGCAAATAAGCAAAGCCTTAAGGACCTCAACTTGTCCTTGCCTCTTTCCTTCCTCAGGATCAAATTAAGTCAAATCAAGATCGTCAAATAGGTTCTTTCAGTTATCCCGAAACAAGTGCGGCCGGTTTGATTTTTAACAGAAACAAAAGTTTTCCCAGTTCAATGCTTGTTTAGAATATAGTGAAGATCCATTTGTTCCCCTCTCGTTTGTTAGACCAGCAAAACATTCAAGCCGTGCGGGTTGCATATCTACCAGAGGATGAAGGTTATCCATAGGTTACAAGGATGGTGGGGGATCTCTAATACTTACTCTTAGATGATTTTAGTTGGGGTTCGGTCAAGGTAGACTCACCGCCACTTGTCACCAACATAACTTCACCAACTAAAAGTGCATCGGATACTACCAGCCAGGCAGACATCAACACACCACAAAAGGTAGATGGTTTTTTTTCGTTCCTTTAAAACCAAATACCCCTCACTGATTCAACCCCTTAACAAAATAATAGTATTACATAAGACATTAGCCTCCAACAAGCACTACCTTGACCGAACCCCAACTAAAATCATCTAAGAATAATATCTACGGTCAACAAACTCTCCTTTTGAATCTAATACTCACTGTCGTGCGGCACGGTGACCGCGAGTTCCCGCTGCTGCACGTAGACCAGGCCGATGGGGCCCACCACCTTGGAAGGCTGTGACGTCAATCGCGCCGCCGACTCCTGGAACTGGGGGTGAGCGTGAACCAGCGCCCGGCAGTCCGGGAGGGGCTCCTCCAACGCGGCGCCGCCTACCGTCACTGTCATCACTCCTGCAACACATCACAGTCTTACAGAATAGCTAACACAAAGGGGGCAGAACAGCTGATGACGGGATCCAGGTCCTGAAAATGTGTGTAGTGTTTTGGCGAAAGGTGCATGAGTAAACGGTAGTGCCAGATGTGGTTGGCTCCGGTGTATTTCGTGTAAATTGTAAAGTTCGATGTAATTTTGCAAAAAAAGAAAAAAATTTGACAAAAAGATACGTTGCGTCTTACGACAAATCTCAGGAACAAAACATCGGCCATGAACAGTTTTACAGCTTTTGCATTGACGAGGTACATGTTTGATGATGAGTAGAGGAGTTAGCGAGTGGGCTAATGATTGGACGAGTGGATAAGGAATGGAGTAGACGAGTAGATGAGTTTGCGAGTGGACTAATGATTGGACGAGTGGATAAAGAATGGAGTAGACGAGTAGGTGAGTTAGCGAGTGGACTAATGATTGGACGAGTGGATAAAGAATGGAGTAGACGAGTAGAGGAGTTAGCGAGTGGGCTAATGATTGGACGAGTGGATAAGGAATGGAGTAGACGAGTAGATGAGTTTGCGAGTGGACTAATGATTGGACGAGTGGATAAAGAATGGAGTAGACGAGTAGGTGAGTTTGCGAGTGGACTAATGATTGGACGAGTGGATAAAGAATGGAGTAGACGAGTAG
>KZ807134.1:63984-99751 GCA_000696205.2 Oncopeltus fasciatus
ATATATATATATATAGAGAGAGAGAGAGAGAGAGAGAGAGAGAGAGAGAGAATGAAACACTCGCGGCTGCGATATATAGCAATCAAGAACAGGTGGGATAGAGAGTGCAGTGCACAAACAAAAACAAAATATCACAAGGAGCAAAATTTTCGGGGATCTCTCTCTCGAAGTCCTTCTCACTGGCGAAGGGCGAGTGATCCCCGAAAATTTTGCTCCTTGTGATATTTTATTTTTTGTGTGTGCACTGCACTCTCTATCCCACTTTTTCTTGATTGCTATATATATAAGATGTATGTGCTATATATAATTGTTAGTTACTTTATATGAAGCGTCATTATGCTTTAATTGAATAGAGAAATTCGAATAAAATGTTTTTTCTCGTCCCAGAAATAGGTTTTCGGAATTTAAGACCCATCGCATGCTGGGCGAAAAGTAGACACTCGTCCGGCCGCCAGCCATGCTCGGCGAAGACAATATCTGAAGTCGATGAAGACTAAATGTCTGAAAACTTTGTGAACAAGTATTTTGTGGGAAGCCAATACTATTGAGTTTACTACCGGAACATTCCGAACATGGACATTGTTTCTTTTCCAGGGAAACTGAAAATAAATCCTGTTAGCAAGAATTCGTTAGATTTTCCCACGCCAGACTTGTGTAAAGCAAGCATACTTTATGTTCTGTATTCTTCAAGTATTATTTTTCTAAATAAATAATATTTAGGGAAAGAGTAAAGTAAAAAAACTTTGTTTTCCCACAAAAATGAGCATACTTGTGATGAATCGCAATTGAAATAGGGAAATATGTATTTCCAACCGGCAGACGGAGCCACCTGCAGATTTCCATGGATATGGTGGTATAACCCACACTCACCCACCAACAGACACGGATAGGTGGAAAGTAGTGTGAGGGGAATCGTAATGGGATAACTTACCCGGAGGATTCCATCAGTTGGGCCATGTGGAGAAATGGTGAAGTCTACTTCGTCGTGAAGGGACTCCAGAGGTCTGTAGCACAACATGGAGACGCTAATTAGAACCGTAATTCAGGGGGACTGGGCTTATCTCGACTGGCTGTAGCAGAAAAGATAACACTCCACCCCTAACTGCAGCGATAAGGGAGGGGCTGCGGTCCACCCCAAACTACTGATAAGCTGCCTCTTAATTAGAACACACATGGCTGGAGATGAGGGAGCGACTTAGCATTCCGAACGGCCTCTGGGGTTATTACATTTCCTCTGGCAAACATCCGCGATAATCTCGGCACGCCAAACAGGAATCAGCTGACATCTTACATAAATGACTATGCCATTTGTTTAGGAGGTTTTACAAATCAAAATATTTACGTTGGTATCTAGAAAGGACTTTTGAATGGTATACGTATTCGGTTCTTCACTGATCCGTCATTCAATATCCTAAAAATATGGTGCCTTTAAATTCATATACACAAATACATACATATGAAGAGTATTACATCAAAATTGAAAGAAACACAAGCTTTATACACTTATACAATACAATTTAAAAAAAATGTATTTTATATTATCTGACGACGTTTCGGCTTACATTGTTAGGCATCTTCAGAGCTGTTGAAATACAATGTCATAAGAAAAACAAAAACTACATGTTTTACATTATATTACATAAAATTGACGTGATTAAAAGTAATATGATTTCAAATGGTGAGAAAAAACAATAACAGAATGTCTAGAAAGTTCATCACACCTACCTAACAAGTAGGCAAGAGGGGACGTGTTGTCACCTGAAAAAAATCTTCATGACTGAGAAGTAAGGTTTGGAAAGCAGGAAAACTTGAGGTGGACAGGTGGAATGTTGGAGGATACAATTCGGTAGGTACAAAGGGAGAGCAGCCTGCAACAAAGGGAGCAGTTAAAGGTATTGAAAGCAGTAAGGATCTGGGGGATTTTGTCCGGATTGAAAATGAGGAAGAGGTCATCAACATATTTTTCAAGGATTCAAGTAGTTTGGAAAATATGGAGTCTAGGAGGTCATTTAGGGTGATGTTTGAAATGTCGGGAGCAAGGTTATTTCCCATAGCCAGTCTGCTAATCTGGTTAAAGTAATTACCTTGGTATAGGAGATACCCGGACGTACAGCAAAGGGAAGGGGACTCGAGATATGAACTCGTAGACCGGGACAGTGTAGTATGGTCTTGTATTGTATTCCAGTGTTTATCCACAATTCGATGGGCTTTATCGATAGGTATGTCAGTGAAGAGAGAATCGGTTGGGATTCAAGTTGTGTTTTGAGGTCAAAAGTATTTTTTATGTCATAAGGGTACGTATCTGCAGGGATGGAAGGAGGAATTTGCTGAGTTTGGAAGAAAGAGAGTTTATATAAGAAACTATGGGGCTTCTGGTTTGTGGATTTTTGGTAAGCCTACTAGGAGTTTGAAAATTGTAATAAACAAGTTTGCAATATGTGTATTCGTCACGTGTTGAATATAGTGATGTGGGTTGCGTCCCGTAAATTTTTAATATAGTTGTTGAATTTTGTGATAAGAGGTGGTGTGGAGTCTCTGTTGCTGTGGAAACAGGTGTATGTGATTTTGTCAGAAAGTATATTGTAAGTTTATTGTATTTAAAAATACAATTTTAAATTTCCCTTTCCATTCATTTTCTTTATTATGTAACTCTTTAATTTAAAACCTAAACAAGCCCTTTAGTTGGAAAATACAGTAGTCAAAATACACTTTTATTGTTTTTAGATTTTAAAGAAATGAGATGAAATTTCGATCCAAATTTAGTGTGGTTGGACGACGTAAAGTGTCAATTTAAATGTCAATATCATGTCTATTATTTTTAAATCTCATATAATTTTCTGACAGTTTCATAGCTGATACGTGTCAATGAGGTTGCTTTTCACAGTTTCTGACAAAATACAAATAATTTATGAATCAATTTGATTAATACTTAATCATCATATTTATTATTAGTTATTAATAAATAAGCAAGGGCAAGGTTGCCTGGTGGCTAAGGAATCAAAGGTCCGAGGTTTAATGCTCACAGTACACGGTTGTTGTTCTTTTCCGTTTGTGAGATTTTTTCCAGAGGATTCCTGGTAAGCTCCTAGGGAACCATTCTTCATTGAATGGGAACAAATCAAGTCAGAATGCTGTGATGATGCCTTGAGATCCTTAACATGCATTACCCCCCCCCCCCCCTTTGGCCTTACAAATAAGATCATCAATTTGTTATTTAAGGATATATGTATTTTTTGGGGGGTAAAAATGAAAATATTTTTTTCAAAAAGAGAGTTTGTTGACCGTAGATAATATTCTAAGATGATTTTAGTTGGGGTTCGGTCGAGGTAGATCCAAAAAAACACAAATTAAAAAAATGTATTTTTTTTAATGAAGGATTATCTGCCTATGTTTCAGCTTACATTGTAAGCCATCTTCAGGCAAGAGGAGATGTGACATGTATGGTCATATCACATGGATCAAATGTTCATGACCAGTCATGAACCCCTACCTCCATAATAGCTCTGAAGATGGCTTACAATGTAAGCCAAAACATCAGCAGATAATAAAAAAAATGTATTTTTTTTATTTCTTTGAATCAACCTTGACTGAACCCCAACCAATTATCAACTAACAAGCCATAATTAGCAATGCTAAGCAAAAGGTATCTCGGATTTATTCAGCATTGAGTGTCCAAAATAAAAAAAATTATGCTAGAAATTCCTTTATATATTCTCTCTGTATCTTTTTAACATTGAGAGGAAATTCATCCAAAACTTTTACTTTACTTTAACTCAATTATAGCAATAAAGAAGGAATAGTAATTTCAGTTGTCACCAAATCTTTATATTTTAAGGAGGAAGAATACTTCAGAGAAGAGCTTAAACAAAACAATTTTTATTTTAGCTATTGTTTTATCATAATTTATATTTTTATATTTAATATTATTATAATAACGAATGTAAATTCCAATATAACACTGATACAGGGAAGGAGGAGCACCATCGTGATGAGAGGATCTCAACCCTGATGCTACAGGACAAGGACAGGCTTTCATTAAGATATATATTCATTAGTTCAGTTTAATTAGTAGCATATGTGACACAAAACTAAAAATAGAATATTGGTCAGTGATTGAAACCTGCTGGGACAATAATTACCATCTATAATTCCCTCACTATTCTATTCTCATTATTTGAATTGAGGATAGAATGTCTGATAACAAAATAATGATCTCATTTAAATTTGAATCATAATTGTAATTAATTAATACAATACATTTGAATTATTTAAATAAAATTATTTAAGTCAATGAAATATTAGATTAATAAATTATTGTGAAGAAGTTTTAAATATAAAGTAAATGTGTAACATGGCAGGTTAAAAAAAATTAAAAACATAAAATACCAAAATACCGTCATTTATAGTAGTGAAGCATAAAGCTTCCTTTAATATCCCCAATTGTTATTTCTCACAGTCTACTTCCTCAGAACTTTCAAACTAATTAAGTCCTTTGAGAATAGACAGCCCATGGGTAGAATATTATATTTTAGGCCATTAATGGATAATTGATTTTGTCATAGAGGAATAATTGTAAATATCTATGTTCACTGTAAATATAGGCAACCTAAACAACAGATTTAGATGTACTTCAGACATACAAATGTTTAGCTCTTGAAAAAAAAAAAAAAAAAAAAAAAAAAAGCCAGTACAAAGGATAAAAGTACATTTAAATAATCTCGAAAACAATACAATTATTGGAAAAACTGTTATCAATTAAACATTTGTTTTGCAGTGGTACAGAAATAATTATGAATCTAAGTGTATCCTTCTTTCTCTCCAAACCCATTTTTGATTACAATTTGCTAATATTAAAATGAACCATCTCTCGAGTTCATAATTACATTCAATTTCAGTTATTACTCATTAAATAAAATATATCTAATTTGATAAAATTAAATAATTTCTAAATATTAAGTGTAAAACTTTTAACTGTCTAATTCACGTAAATATGAATAGAAGATCAAATCTGAAAATAACCTTTACTTATAATCTTTATTTTGTTCACAAATGCCTAAAAAAAACTGACAGACTATAAGTAAAAAACTTCCAATTTACAGAACAAACATTAATTTTCTTACTTTAAATTATATCACTTGACATGGGTTCTAATATTGACCATCAAGGTGTGGAGACATTATTGCCACTGAGAGGCACACAGCTCACAATTTAGCTTAGGACACCATTGAGTTTAGTGATTATCAATCCTGATTCATTTAAATAAATTAGTTAATCAGTTTCTGAAATGAAACTAAACATGGACTAATTAGAATTATTAAGGCAAGGAAGAAAAAAAATTCTTCAGTTAACATAAAAGTTCTTTATTCCTATTTATTTATAATAATTGATGAGATTGACAACAAAACCAACACTTAGCAAAATACCAAGCAACCAAGATCTAACAAGAAAATAAATAAAAAATGTAAAACAGAATATTTTGAAATGTGTAATTGAACTGAAACCTCAAAAAAGAAACTTGTCAGTTCCATATCTGTCCAATTGTCTTTTGTTAATTAAATTAAGATGAACGCTAGTAAACAAGTTTATACATAATTTAAAAAAGTAAAAAAAAGAGTAAAGATAATTTTATTTATTCTAGAACTTATATTTTAATACTATCTCCCCTTTCCAAATTAAAATAGGTTTTATTTAAATTGGATTTTATTCAAATAAGGGAAAGTAAAAATTAACCTACATTTATAATACTTACTATAAGAATAAATAAATGTCTTAAATTTTTTTAATTAAAAGTTTTGTGAAATAAATATTTAATATTTAAAAGCAAAATTAAGGACTGAATAGACTTTAATGAAGTTTAAGGATTGGTTTTATTTGATTTTTTATTTGGTTTAGAGCAATAAAATTCAAAAAGCTCAAAGGTTTGTTAATACGTTGTAAATTATCTAGTATATTTCTTTCAAATCTAAAGCGAAATCAATTCTAGGTTTTATACTATTGCAGTTCACATACCTTATTTTAGAAATACAAATAAATTAGAGGAAAAAAACTATGCAGCTAAAAGAATTAACATTACCATAGAGAAAGTGAAAGTTTGAGTTAAAAAATGTAAGCTAATAGTGATTTATACAAAAAAAAAAAAAAAAAAAAAAAAAAAAAAAAAAAAAAAAAAAAAAAAAAAAAAAAAAAAANTAACTGGCAAGTACACCGGCCCGGATAGCAGGAGATCCAGGTTCGATTCCTGGCTGGGACAGATAGTTTTTATATTCTATTCCCTCTCATTAATTGTTTATAAAATTCTATTTTGCTCCCATTATGTTATACAAACTTTTTCAGAACACCGTCTCATCTGACTTCAAGGAGCAGTGAATTCATTGAAGGGTTTGAAATAAAAAGCCTAGTTACTGAATATAATTTATTTATAATGAAAATAAGAGGGTCTATCCATACTGTCTATACTGTTAGTTATATTCTTAAATCAATTCCTTTAAATGTGTTTTCCGTGGAATATTATGGAATTTAAATGACATGAAATTATATTTTGCCCTTTTATGTTCAATCCATTTTTTCATAAAACCAATAATAACCCAGATCTTAAAATTGTAAATTTTGCATTTTCCAAAATCCTCTTCTAATCCCTCCTCTTCATCGACCGATTTCAGCTATTAAAGAATTCATTCAACAATTTGCAAAACACAGCTTAAATATCGAATTTATTTTCATTATTATATGTTTACACTTAGCACTTAGCTAGCTGATAAAATATAGTCCCGCCCTTAGTGACCTTTAGTTGTTGCATGGGAGAAAACAAAACATAAAAAATAATTCCAAAATACATTTTTCTTATCTTATTTTAATTTATTGAGTTAACAAGTTCTTTTCTAGCTCTTTTCGTTGCTTTCTATTTTTCATATGGATTTTTTTTTCCTTTTTTTTTAATAAATTGGTCTAATTTCTCCTAACTATTCTACTGAACTTTCTTAAAAATGTTTCACAATGAAGGCTCATGAAAATATTTATTAATAATGTTAATAGTTTAAGAATTCAAGGCTTAAGTTCTGTTAGTATTATGTTGTTACCTGTCTATCTATATCTATTTAATGTTTTGATTGTTATTAAAAGTATTCCTGATTTTTAAAATTTCTAGGTCTTACAGATATTTAAGACCAGATTATATTACTGTAGTTACGATTCGATTTAATGTTATGAGGATGAACTAATGGTCTAGGTTTTGGCCCCATATCTGCCTGCGAACATTCTATCCCATTAAAATATATTGAATTTTTCTTTGATGCCAGTTATGGATTAACGTAAATAAAATGAGCACCATCCTGTATCACCTATTAATTAGAGGATAGATATAAGAAAAATAAATGCTTACATACATTCAAGATAGTATTTGTAAAAGTACCTAAATACTAAAGAAAAACAGAAGTATTCATACGAACCATCCTGTAATAAAGATTCTATACCATCGTTAATATAACTGCTCCATTTAATTTTACTATTTACAAAATTATATTCCATACTTCTTACTGCTGTACTCTCAAAGAGTAAAGGTAATTTAATTTATTGTAGAACTTGTATTTTTATACTATCTCCCCTTCCCAAAATAAATAGATAAATAAGTTGTCAAGTTGGACATTATGTAGACAATTCTAAAATAAAAACCACAATAAGTCATATTTTGTGATATTTGCTAATTAATATAAAAAAAAAGATTAATAACCAAAATGTTGTTTAATTTATCATCACAGTATATAAAATATAAAAGTATCTTTTAATTCTACTGGGCTCAGTCCAGTTTTGGTATATTAAATCCAAAAATGTGAATATCTTGAAAGAAATGCACATTTCAAGAACTGGGGCTATAGGCAGTTTGAATTACAAAAGTAAAACACATCTACAATTTTAATTAGGTGATTTCCATCTGGTTGAATAATTATACCAAACAATAGGGGGACTCTAGTTTAAAATAACCTTAACTCTATCAACTCTGAAAGTATTCAAAAAACGAAGAAATAGACTTTAAATTGCATTGCTACAGTAGGAAGTTGTCGTTAAACAATTAGATCCATAATTAAATTCAATATAGTCCCTCATAAGAGCTGTCAACTCTAATCTTGACATCATCCACAGATTTAAACTTTAGTGTAAATGGTAGAAATATGGCTTACCGGTAAATGTGCTGCACTGCTAAGTGCCGAAAAAGATGCTGTTAGTACATACACGGGAAAAAATATAACAACTCAGACAGAATCAACAGGTCCCGAAAACACATTGAACACGAGCAGAGGTTGGTGACAGAGCAGAGTCTGGCAATTAACTGAGCAGCTGGTGGGGCAGTAGTAAGGGCGGGACTCGCCAGACAGCGCTGGCCTCACTTGATAAGTATAGTTGTTTAGTGCTTAGTACCTCCTACCGTTTCCATTGGATATCCAGCAGGGGACTCTAAAGGTCAGTTGTGGAGAATCGCCAGGCATTACTAACACGTTTGAGAGTGAAAGGATTCCAAATAATTGTATTTGTGTCTTTTGTATGTTGTCAAATATCTGTCATAAACACAACCGCAATGGCTTCATTCCAAATAAATCCAAAGAGAGTGGAAATATACGAGTATATTGCCGAATAGAATAAGTTGATTTTTCAACATACTATTATATATATATATTTATAATGTATGTATTAAGATAGCTGAAAATATTGACACGTACGCAGAAACATTTGTGCTTGCGTATGTGCGCGTTCCTGCATTCTTAAATGCTTTCCTTCGCGTGTGTGTTTGTGTTGTGTGTGTGTCAACACTATAGAGGTCATATTTTTCAGTTTTTCTTTAATCAAATCTCAAATTGGCAGTTCGTTTTTTAATATAAAATGAATAGATATTATTTTTATCTCACGTAAATTATAAACAATTAAATGCAAGGGAAAATAATAAAATCTAACTGTCTCCTGCTATCCAGGCCAGCGCGTTAGCCATTTACACCACCTAGACTAGCCAAATATGTTATTTAATTACCAGCACTAGTGTCGAAAGTAACTTTTAAAAAATTAAAAAGTAAATAATGAGAGGCGATAAATAGCTGGACAATGACAGCTCCTTCGAGCATAAGACGATATATTCGTCTTACTCGGAGGTTTAGACACCGGGTAGGAGTGCGGGGAATTTAATAAGATATCTGGCTAGTCTCGGTGGCGTAATGGCTTCTGTAACAATGAGAGCCCCTCACCCTCCTATTATGTAAAATTAGTATATTGTAACATTAAAAAAATTGTAAAAACCTTAAAATATAACTTTATAGTATTAGTTATAAGCTCAAATCCGGGGCAAATATTGAATAATAAGGAAAGGGAAAACTGAAAATTGAATGTAAAACTTTAAAAACGTGGCATAATCTAAGCAGTTTCCGTCCTTCATTAATAATGCACATAAATAAAGGTAAATTACGAATTATTCCATACAACCTGGAGAGAAGGATGAGAGTAGAATGAATGCCCACTATACTTGGCTCACATGGAGGAAGTACTGAGAGTAGTTATATTCGTAAATATCTTCCTTAATAAATGTTTTTCATAAAAGTGATTGAAAACAAAACATTATAAAATTCTATATAAATATTTAATTTGGTTGTGGTATTTTATCNATTACATTTCTTTTTGTTTCTTTTTTAATGTTAATAGTAACATAAATATTAAGATTTTAAATTTTAATCTTCCCCTAAACCCACTTTCCCATCAACCAATTTCAGCCATTCAATGGTTTGTAAAACGAAGCTTAAATATCTGAATAAATGATTTGGTTTCATTTTCATTATTTTTAAGAAATTTATATGAGGTCTGGCTATTAATAACGAGACTGATGCTGCTACAGAAGAACTATGCATGCTCCAATTCCAATGACATGCTCCAATGACCGACAGCTGTGCTGCATAAAGCCTTCTCTTTCGATTGCAGTGCCTCCCATGTTTTTCTAGAAATCAGTCTGGCCGTAACTTTTGTTAATTTAAGAGGTTTTTGTTTAATTTTGCTGAAAACATGATACATGTAATAGTAGAGCAATGAATCATCGTGAATTTTATATGAAATTAGGTTAAACCCGTACTGAAACATATCCTTTATTAAAAGAAATTCTTGGTGATGAATGCTACATGCACGAGTTTTTAAGTGGTTCAAGAGTTTCCAAGATGGTCGAGATAAGGTTGGAGATAATGACTGCCCTGGTCACCCCTTCCATGTCCAAAACAGAGGAAAATATCAAAAATGTTGGTCATCTGGTTCGATCTGACCATCGGCTAACAATACGTGAGATTGCTAAAACTGTTGGCATTGACAAAGAATGCAAAAGGCAAATTTTGCATAACAATTTGAACATACAAAAAGTGTGTGTGAGAGTGGTGTCTAAAATTCGCACAATCAAAGAAAAAGAAGCTCGAAAAAAGTGACTGGCACTTTAGATGCCATTACAAATTACCCTAATTTCTTAGAAAGATTCATAACATGTGGCAAATTTTGGTTTTTCACTTAAGATCCCATAACAAAACATTAATCCATGCATTGGAAGGGTCCAACCTCACAGAAAGCTAAAAAAGCTTGAATGAGCAAGTCAAAATTAAAAGCGATGATGATTGTTTGTTTTTTTACATTTATGGGATTCTGTAACTTCACTGGGTTCCTGAAGGTCAAACTATTAATCAACATTAATACCCTAAAGTTCTTGCTTAACTTCGCGAAAGAGTAATGAAAAAATGACCCGAATTATGAAAGAACAAATCATAGGTTCTCCATCAAGACAACCCGCCAGCTCACAATGCAATCTCAGTCAAGATGTTTCTAGCCAAGTACAACAACCCAGTTTTAGACCACCCACCTTATTCACCTGACCTAGCACCATGTGACTTTTATCTGTTCCCCAAGGTCAAATCTTCATTAAAAGGAACAATATTTCAGTCTATTGAAACTGTGATAGAAAAAGTGGCATGCGTCATACATGAGCTCACAGAACAAGATTGCAAGTACTGTTTCGAACTATGGAAAATTCACATGGTGTGCTGTAAGGTTAGAAGAGGGGTGTATATTAAAGGTGATAAAAACTAAATATGAAAAAATTAAAAATAAAATATTTTACAGCAATAGTTTCGTTATTTAATAACCAAACCTCACACACACACACACACACACACACACACACACTCACACACACACACACACACACACACATATATATTTATGTATTATTGCTGATTAGCAATGTTTAAGAAATACCTCAGTGGTTATTCTACAGCGCAGTAACTGTTTTTCGTAATTTGTAGTTCTTAATAAAAGCATAATTTTACCTAGATTTTACAAGTTACCTTGATTTGACTTTTATTATTATTATTAAGTTAAGCGTTATTTTAAAATTTAAGATTCCAATTAAACCCATCTTTGAGAAATCTAATTTATATAAATAACTTCACAAATCTTATACATTACTATGTAATAGCTACCGCTAATAGAAGAGAAAATTGATATGAAATGTATATAAATCTAAAGTCTTTAGTTTATTTTTATACGCTCTGAATGACCTGGCGAAATTTTTAAATATTAAATTACTTCAATTTTTGCATGCCTAATATGAAAATGAACGATCTGTTCTCAAGGCCATCAATTTGTGTAAAGTGAAAATATTTGTTTTTATCTATTTTTTTAGTAAAGCTTTATGAATTTGAAAGACTACAAATTTCTTTATCAAGTGCTGTTATTCTTTCAATCTCAAATGTTTTTGTTTTTATGTAGTANTAAATATATTTGACATAGAAAAATACAAAAATATTTTCACTTTTATTTAATAATTGTCTTATTGTCTAAAATTATTACTTGTCTGTAATGTGACAATATGTTAATAATATAACCTTTCAACAAGTTATTATAGTTCTTGTATTGTTATTCAACAACCAGTCAATTATATATAGATCCAGGCAAGTGTCAACAGTTTGTGTGTGGTGGGTGGGTTCAAAGGAAACAATAAAAAGGTTAAGAGACAACTCAAGATACAACTGCCTTCTTTGTTTTTCTTCATATACTGATATGTTACCTTCTTTCCTTAACATTTTTATTGTTTCCTTTGAACCCACCCACCACACACGAACTATTGACACTTGACTGGACCTATATATAATTGACTCACAAAATAATCTTTTATATTTTCACAGAACTCTATCTCACTTCTTTCTCACCATGATCTTATCCTCATATCCTTTAACATGTATACTCCTACCTTTCAACCAAGATCAGTATCCTTCCATAAGTTTGAAAACCTTACCTTTGAGAATCTTGAGGCAGACCTTGATTGCCTCGACTGGAGCCCTACTTTTTCCTCTACTTCGATCAATCAAAAGGTAGAAATCTTAACAAATTATCTTGTTTCCACCCTCAATGGAATGTATGGGTATGTTTCTTTTAAAACCTTTCGATTTCACCGCCCCCCTGCGCTCTGGTTGAGTGATGATGTGCGAGATCTCAGGAGATGGTGGGAGGCTGCCCAGCTAGGTCAGAATCAGCTATACTGTCTGCTGTGATCTCTTTGTTATTCAAGGGGACTCATGTCCCAGGATAAAATTTATTTTTCTTTCTGTCTTTCTTTCAAGGCAAAAATAATTCTTCGAGTCCTCTAGCTAACCACAATCAAAGACTTTGTCAGCATTCATTCATTCATTGAAAAAATTAATTCAAGATACAGTGCATAAGCTCAGAAAATGAGGGAATAGAGATGCAGTAAAAACATTTAAGAGGAATTCCTTTTTAAAAATTAGCAAAAGAGGGCTACAAAATGTTTTAAAAAATTTAAGAAAGGGCTTTTTCGAAGAAACTCTAGGGACTAGAGACATGTTCTGCCAAAGACACACTATCATTTATAAACAATTAAATGCAAGGGAATAAATAATAAATCTAAATTTCTCAGCCAGGGCTCGAACCTGGATCTCCTGCTATTCGGGCAAGCTTGTTAGTGCAGGGGATCAAGGTTCCGAGCCTTGGCTGAAACTGTTAGATTTTTTATTCTATTCCCTTTCATTTAATTGTTTAAAATTTATGTGGGATAAAATACCACAATAAAATAATATTCATAAAACTATCATTTAAAGATATTATTTTTCTTGTGGTATTTAATCCCACGTAAATTTTAACAATTTTTAGTGCAAGGGAACAGAAAAAAAATCTAACTGTCCCAGCCAGGACTCGAACCTGGATCTCCTGCTTTCCCAGCCAGTACGTTACCATTTACGTCACCAGGACAAGCCTAACAAGTTATTAAATTCAAACTAGAATTTAATAACTTGTCAGGCTTGTCAAATAGCTTTGTACTTTGTGTATATTTGTCTTTAATAGCTGAGTGCTTTCAGAATCAATGAATCCATCTTAGGAGCTCAGTTACCTAATAAGAGTCCTCCTTCCTGCCTTGGCAGCTCTAGTTTTTTTATTTAAGTTTTATTTTCACCAATGTTTCGATCTAAATTTCAGGACTTTATCAGGTCTGTTATCAAAAGAAAAAATAATTAAGAAATATGCCTATATATTATAAAACGACACAGACATGTTTCTATATTATTATTATTTTTGTATGTTTTCTTTTGATACTCAGCCCTAATAAAGGCCTAAAATTTAGGTGGAAACATTGGCAAAAATAATATACATTTTTCTAAGATGATTTTAGTTGGGGTTCGGTCGAGGTAGATCCAAAAAAACACAAGTAAAAAAATGTATTTTTTTAATGAAGGATTATCTGCCAACGTTTCGGCTTACATTGTAAGCCATCTTCAGGGCTATCATGAAGATGAGAGAGGACGTCTTGTCCCTGGTCTTCGGCCAGGAAGAAAAAAATATACACCACAATTTGGAGTAATATTTTTATTTATGCCAACGTTTCGGCTTAGCTAGTAAGCCATCATCAGGGCAATGGCGTTGGGTGGAGAAATCTCTCCAGGGTGGTGTCTGTTCACATTGTAAACTGCAGAAACAACTCAGTTGTCTATATTTTAGGAATGAGCC
Source organism: Oncopeltus fasciatus (assembly GCA_000696205.2). Taxonomy (NCBI): domain Eukaryota; kingdom Metazoa; phylum Arthropoda; class Insecta; order Hemiptera; family Lygaeidae; genus Oncopeltus; species Oncopeltus fasciatus. The sequence continues at coordinate 78,007 of KZ807134.1, forward strand.
ATATTTAAAAGCAATTTGGTGAGCTATATTAAAAATTTGAATGAAGAATAAAGCCATTTAGTTTTAATGAAATATGATGACAAAAGATATCATATTCCGAATACATTTTTTTATGCATAATTTTAGTTTTGCTGATATAGGCCCTTAGTACTCAATAGATAACAGTTAAATTTATAGAGGGCTTATAACTTCAGCTGGTAATTACTGTTCTCAATAGATGCTACCATGGACATTAGAGGCGCAGGAAAATCTTATTTAAATTGTAGTTCAAGTATCCAGGTATAAATCATCAACAAATTGGTGATTCTATGTCTTTAAGCATAGAGCTTGCCTTCTATGCTGAACTTCTATCAATATCATGAATTTCATTGTGGTACCTGAAGACAGAACAAATGATGCTCTATGTATCTGCAAGCTTAGGGAGGTTAAACAGTTCCTGAACTGGATGGGATTAAAATGAAGATAATTATGAAATAAGCCTATGGAATGAAGGCTTGAATTCTTAGGACAGACAAATATCTAATCGAAGAAGGCTAGGAAAATCTTTCACACTGCAATAAGGAAGCAAACTTTTAGTACTTTATATATCTAGAATGAGGAGCAAAAACATAAAACTGTGATTAAAGTTTGCCAGAAGTCCAGAAGGGAATTAGCTGACCAGGAACTGTAGAGGGAAGTTGAGATTGCAAGTTTTACATGTTTATTCAAATTGTTTTTTCTTTTCTTTTCATGCAGTTAAATGTATTTTGCATGTGTGTGAGTATGTTAGTTACCTGTGATTTGGTACTTTTATTTTCATTCTCATTACAGCATTTCGAAGTTTCACATTACCCCCCTCCCCCTCCTCCTTCTATCCCTCTGATTACTAACCTACAAAAGGCATTAAAGAAGACATAATGACCTGTTTTATTCAAAATATAAGTACTTTATGCTTTTCTATGGAAATATTTCATGCTAAATAATCTTTTTTTTAAATAGCTGATATTAAACTAATTAAAAATTCTAAATTTTATTCAGAAAATAGTTACTAACTATAATCAATTTATTATATTAATAAAGAACTAGAGGTTGAAACTCTGCCAAAATAAGCTTAGTTTTATTTTTATTTATTTATTATTTTTTAACAGGTGATGTATTCATTTATAAAATCTATGTGGAAGAAAAGATAATGGTAACTTTAAAAATTTGTTCTGTCCAGAGAAATTTTTTTGTTTATAAAAAAAACAGGATATGCATAATAACTATGTTATAAGGTCAAAAACTTAAAATATTTTTTTAAGATTACTATTTAAATTAATATGCATATTAAAATTGTATTTACTAACCATTTATACATTCAAAATATTTATGATCCATTACAATTAATTTTATTCAATAAATAATTTTTTTAAACACAATACAATAGACAAAGATATTATTAAATATAAATTGTACAATATCTTTATAAATATCAGTAAGGCATTAGAAAGATTGTGCCTGGTGGACTTTTTGTGACTTTAGTTTGTTGGATGCTCTTTGTCATATGTGTTTTTATTGGCATAGCCACTCACATACCCAGAAGCATCAACTTCTTCCCTGCGACCAGCTAATCCTTTCCCTTTTCCTGAAAATCAGTATTTAAAAGATTTTATAAGTATTGAAGATTCATTCATTATCAATAGAATAAAGATTTATTCTAAACATATTTTCATGAATCTGAAGATCATTTTAACTAAAAATAATAACTTCTAAAAGTATATACTTGAATATAGATATTTTTAGTTAACTTTGGCATAGCTTATAGATTCTATATTGGACCCTCATGCATGTTTAATGTTTTAGTACATTATAAGGAAAACTTAATGTACTAAATTAAAAGCTTACTCAAAACTATTGATGTTTAAAATAGGCTGTTAGGTACCTGAGGATAATCTCTCACCCATTACTAAGCAGTTAGTAACATAGGAGGCCCTTATAAAAACATTAATAAAATACACTATAGAAAAATTGTTATGACTTATTTATATAGTTCAAATGCAACATTGTATTAATGAATCTTTAATTTTCAAAAAGGTTGTATTATATAAATTTGGTAGAGACAATAACTAAATAAAAAATATGGAATAAGAAAATAAAAAATATGTAAAACATAAAAAAGAAACATTTGATTAGATCGAATTTAATCTACTTCTAGATAATGCATGTTCAAATTAAACTTATGCCTTCATGAATCGGCCAATATAATTCCACTACTTCTTCATGAAATTTCTGGAATTAATGGGGACACTCTTTCCTCACTGGAATATTCAACTAGAACTCATATCACCTATAGACCTCTCTGATTGACAATAGATATGTTTAAGGCAGGCAAAAGTTGCAGAATTATTTTATAATAAGTGAGAGAGAAAAAGTGTTACCTTTCTTCTCCAGATTCAGTTAAGTAGAGGCTCTTTATGCAGGTATTATAAACTGGCTGTTAAAACTATTACTCTTAAACTGTTATATTGTACAGTACTACATAAAAAAATTTATTTTGGCAATTATTAGCTAAAAATTATATTTACTTAAGAACTAATAAGTAACTCCTTTCCTACAAACATTCTCATGATGCCATCTAACTACGAGTATCTGTTCTATGAGGGTCTAACCTGGTATTTCACTATTGGAGAATATCAAACTGTGTAAATCATAATTAAATGTATTCATCTACAAAAAATTTTTATGAATGTGTTGAATGTTATTCTCAATTTTTTTAGTGAGTTGTTCAGCTGGAATCTAAGAGGAATCTGAATCCCTTCACCTCAGCTCTCCCCTTCCCACTTCTAGATGAGCATGAAGAGATTCTTCACAGTCATAGGAAACCAATATATTATTATTTACACTGCAGAAAAAAACTTAAAATCATGCATAATATATATAACCTATATATTTATATATGCAGACTTTTTTGTCCGCAGTCGAAAGCATCACTTATAAATTTCATCCTATATAAAATAGTTGTAGAACTATAAGCAAAGCAGGGAAAAAATAATTATTTGGAAACAAATGTAACTAACAGGAAAGGACTGGTCACTAAATTTTTACAATAAATACAAATTGAAAAAATTTATGAAAGTATCCATATACATTTTATCTCTATACAGACTAATGACGGAAAATTTGAAGTAAAATGTCTGACGCAGATGGATCTAATCTAGGAAAACGTTACCACTTATAATTATCTAGATCTTTTGATATTTTAATTACTAAATTATTTAATAATTGTAGATTTAAATTAAATAATTATGATTATTTGCTTATTTCATTTATATCTTTATTATGTTTTATCACAATTTAATGTTTCTTATAAAGGTTTATTTCAGAGGGATTATGACAAGAAAATAAGTTGATTAGGTGACAGAACAGTTTTTTCTTACATTGTAGGGGCACATGATTGGATAATATAGCTAGAAATGGAAGACAAAAATTAAGAAAAAGTATAAAGTAGATTATGCATTTATAATAAGAATTTATGGTTTTATAGTCCATAATACTTGGGTGATGGTTTTGGGAAACGTCTCCAGAGTATTCCTTAAGAAAGACAGATTTTGTAGGTAACTAGTTGACTGTCGAGTTTTATGAGCAAAGAATTCGGTCTTGGGACGTTTTTTTAGAATATTTTAAATTAATTTCAATTATTATTGAAACAATCCTATTTTAACCAAAAATAATCTATTGCAATAGACCAGAAAAATTATAATTATAATCTCAAATCTAATTTAAAAAAAAATTGATTTAACTATTAATCACAAAAAAATATGTTTACAGAATATTAAACAAGGCATAAACATTGCCAAACTTATAATCTTCTTAATATGACATTATTATTATTTTATCTTCTAACTTAAGATAAAATGCATAAACAAAATCTGTTTTTTGAGGGGAGGTTAGTCAGGATTTGGTCTTGGGAGCTGAAGAATAAAAAACTGATTTGTAAACAAGATTTTTTAGTTTCATCAACTTTTTGGCCTTCATCAGATCAAATGAGAAGAGAGAGAGACTCTTGTTCTTCTGTAACAAATCATACTACAGTCACATCAATTGTTGGCGAAAATAAAAAAAAACCTTTGTGTTTACAAATCAGTTTTTAAACTGATCAAAATAATTAAAACTTGGGGTTATAATTATGATTTTAATTATTGTGTTCTATTGCAAATGATTAGTTTTAGTAAAAAAATTTTATAAAAAATTTGATTTTATATTTNAAAATGTAGTTAAATACTTTATTGAATACTTTAAAATTAATTCTTTAATTTCAAGAAATTTGTTCTTAAAGTAAAAATAGTTTCAAGAACTATGTTTTATTGCAGGTACATGATAAAACTTACATACTTTTCTATAAATAAAAACAAGTTAATATTATTGTATTTCATGGCTTAATAATACTGATGTTAATGTTAGTAAATTAAAGGCATTATTTACAATAACTGAAAGTTTTGACAATTCTTTAATTCAAAGGGTTTTATAACAGAATTTTCATAAATTGGCAGGATTATTCACCAAATTTATGTGTTTCTTTCAAAGCAACATGCACAAACACAAGCAAATATAAAGTTAAGATTTCATGCATAAATTTTACTTAGGAAATGATTATTTACATTTAAACAAACAAAACTCTGAAGACACTTATCTAACTATGGCACACCAACTTAAAGATTTTAAAATAAATTATTTTTAAATAACCCCATTCAAAAAAATTGCTGCATTAAAAGTAAAAGAAAATAACTAAGTAGAAATACAGTGTATAGGGAATATGACAAAGTGAAACCTTAGAATATTTAATTTATGTAACAGAAAAGTTATTTAAAGGTACTATTGATTAGGACTATTGATTATAGTCATATTTCTATATATATTAAAAGATTAATACACATTTTTTAATAAAAAGAAATAAGAATTGTTTTGAAATAGTTCAATAACTGAAGCTATTAACAAACAAATAGAATCCAAATTATTTCCTTGAGGTGCGCCATAAAACAATAGGGACTACCAAAAACCATAAAAAAAGCCAAGCAACAATTGTTAGCATTCTTGGCATCATCCCAATAATAATCCTTACTACCTGACTCATCGAATCTCTCTTTATGTGAGCCAGTATATTTGGTTGGGTCTGTCAGGCGTTCAATGGCAGCAGGTGCTTTTGAGCTGTTCTGAAACAACATTAAGTTCTTGATACTTTATCATCTCACTTAGACTGTTAGACATGGTTGATGGTTAGTTGGCCGTCTCGAATATCATGTGAGAATGGTCGGGGTTTCGGCCAGGAAGAAAAAAAAAAAATAAAAAAATATACACCAAAATTTGGAGTAATATTTTTATTTATGCCAACGTTTCGGCTTAGCTAGTAAGCCATCATCAGGGCAATGGTGTTGAGTGGAGAAATCTCCCCAGGGTGGTTGTTCACATTGTAAACTGCAGAAAACAACTGAAGACAGGAAACAACTCAGTTGTTTTCTGCAGTTTACAATGTGAACAACCACCCTGGGGAGATTTCTCCACTCAACACCATTGCCCTGATGATGGCTTACTAGCTAAGCCGAAACGTTGGCATAAATAAAAATATTACTCCAAATTTTGGTGTATATTTTTTTATTTTTTTTTCTTCCTGGCCCATTCTCACATGTTAGACTGTTAGGATCAAAAAGATTATCTATTGTATAATGTACCTGTTGCTATGAGTGAAAAAAGGTACTGGTGATGCCTTAAAGTGAATAATTAAAAAGAAAATAAAGTAATAAAGATTTGATGAATTAAGATGTATTTGTTGTTGTTGTAACATAATGTGTAACGAAATTAAACTTAACCTAAGTATTTTTTTCAGACTTTTAGTGATAACTGCCATCAATTTAAACTGAATCTTATTCAGTTGAGCCAAAATTACCAGCACTGCCTAAAACATATTACTGCTTTTAGGCTTGATCTAATTAATTTTAGTAATTGTTTACTAAAATCATGTTGACAAAGGTATGTTATTTGCTTAGAAATATTCAAAATATTTTTGAAAATATCTTTTAAAAAATGTGTAAAATAAATTGAATTAATAATGCATCAAATAATAATTAAGTTGGTTCTCAAGTAATTTCAATTTTTTATTTCAATTTAAAACATGGCAGCAGCATATATGTATAGAGGTACTTTACATATATCTACAAAGTTTTAATGTTTTAAACATTACATATTTAATGTCTCCTTTTGAATGTATTCTAGATATTCATTTTCATTGTTCCATAGTAATTTAATAATTCTCAAATAATTTTTTTTGTCCTGATTAACTAATAAAGAAAGTAAATCTTTCAGTTCAAAAGGAGAGTTTTTTTTTTACCATAGATATTATTATTTGATTTTTTAATTTTTTTTTTGTTGGGGTTCAGTCAAGGTAGATTCCAAAAAATACAAATATTTTAAAATTTGAATTTTTTTGGATCTACCTTGACCAAACCCCAACAAAAAAAATCTAATAAATCTTTTGGTTTTTAACGATCATATTATGCAATGTTAAATATAACTATTTGGATAAAATCAGTCCGAGTTGCGGCACTGGCCGTTCTCTTTCTCATGTCAATGCCACTCACGGCCATCAGATAACCTTGTGATCAATTACAAAATGTAAACCTATTTATAGAATGTAATAATCAAATAAATAAATTTTTAAAAAATTCAGTAAATAATCTGCTTAATTTGAGAAAATTTCCCATGTTCATTTACGATGAATATGAGATTAAATGACGAAATTTAATTTCCAACAATGTGGGGAAAAGGTATGATCACTACAGTTTTGCTCTGACTGGGTAGCAAGGTGGAGTGGGGGAAACTCTCGCCCATCCCCTCTTCTCCGTTGCACGGTGCTTATGTGGTCGTCATTATGGACTTGATGGTCAAATTCAGACTCAAGCTAGATTTATAGAAAGGGGTGGTGACGTCAGACAAATAACAAATAATTCTCTGCCATTAGAAAGACTTGTAAGCAAGAGTGATCCCACGAGTGAGCAATACTTTTCTGCTCACGAAGCCAAGGGATAGCTTAGAGGAAGACGAATAATAATATGCCTGAGGGCCTTGGTCGGAAGAACGTTTGATAAGATGGGATCTAAGATACCCGTAGAACTCATTAGTTCATTAACTTGAACAGTTTCTCCAACTCAATGAAAGTATGAGTCTCCCCAAAGAACATAGAGAAAAAGAGTTTTAACTTGACACAGAACTCGGACAATTCGCAGTGATGCCTTTTGGACTATCTAATACCCCTTTTCTGAGGTACTTATCATGGAATCTTTTTCTTGTATACATTGCGGTCAGCAAGTCCTTTACTGACGACCTGAAGATTCTGAAATAATTCTTAGCCCAAATGCCACTTTAAAAATTAATCCAAAGATAGGCAGTTTGTACCGAAGACATGTACTTTGGCCATGTAGACTCGAATAGAAGAGACTCGAGAAGATCGCGGTGGTTACTTGTTGACAGTGCCTAATAAACACTACCAATAAACATTAATTGGGAAGCTTCCTTGATCTCTGCACGTACCAAACGTATAATATATATCGAGGTATTTGCCAACATTGTAAAATGGATCAACTTTCTTTATGTACCACGACTGCCAAGCAGGCTTCAAAGAGTTAAAAAAAATTAAGCTCAATAATCTGAAGGCAAGTCGAAGCCGAAAAAACTCGAAACCGTTGCCAGGAATGCGAATTCAGGTGTTTGGGAGAAGTCACCAGCATGTTGATACATTTCCAAGTCGGTCCTGGGAAAACGACTTCAAGCGTTGGATATATCTGGAGAAGATGTACAATGGTCCTTGGCAGGGCTCAGAGCTGGCAAAGTACAGGACAAAGATCCTGATTTGAACAGTGGAAGGTACCGGATAAAGGAAGATTATCATCGTACGGGCTTGTTTCCCTATCGAAGGACGTAAAATCTTGCTGGACTGTTTAGGACTCTATTTTGGTAGACAATGGGATGTTAAGGAAGCCAAAACGAAATAAGAGGTTCTGAGTGTTGTGAGCCCTTCTAAAGCTCATCCTCAGGCCATCTGGGAGTACATCGAACCTTGAATTGAATTTGTAAGCGTTTTAATTGGGCAAATTTCAAGGACGACGTGGTTGACTGGCGCAGACTTGAGTATCTTCTAACGGCCCCATGACAAGAAAGATAGTCCCAATGAGGAAATGTATGTGAAGGCCTATAACCATTGATGTTGCAGGACAATATGGCTTCATGAGTCAATTAACTCATTTTTGCAGCAATGGACTTATTCATTATTAGATGTACTTTATTCACCCTTTTTTATGTATAGCAATATTGTAGAAGCAATTCTACTGGGATATCCATCCCACATTTCTTTATTTTTAAAAGCTTATTCCTAATTTTTAAATTTCGTAGTGTTACTCCTAAATATAAAAGTCCATTTTTTAGTGAAAAACATTTTCTTAATCGCAAAATTTCCACCCAACACCATTGCCCTGATGATGGCTTACTAGCTAAGCCGAAACGTTGGCATAAATAAAAATATTACTCCAAATTGTGGTGTATATTTTTTTCTTCCTGGCCGAAACCCCGACCATTCTCACACGATATTCGAGACGGCCAACTAATCATCAACCATATTATTTATCAACTTTTACTTTTAAATTGATTGGTAAAAAGTTTTCCAAAATCAAAACTAGGTATTAAAAATTGGGCCGGTAGCGTTTTGTACAATTATAAACTAGATTATTTTATGTTCACGTAGGCTTCGTCGGTCGTCAGATGTATTTACCATTTCATCTTCCGGGTTGGACCGAGTCAAATTGTTCTTATTTGCCGAGCTTTCGCACATCATGTGATGGCTTCTTCAGGGCTGAAAAGAGAAGTCTTCTCTTTTCAGCCCTGAAGAAGCCATCACATGATGTGCGAAAGCTCGGCAAATAAGAACAATTTGACTCGGTCCAACCCGGAAGATGAAATGGTAAATAGATTATTTTAGTTAATTAGCTACATAAATTTTGTGTAAAAAATAAAATAAAGAATTACAAACTTTTTAAAAAACTCATTATCAATTTTTTTTTTGAATATTGTCTATTTTCTCCTAGATTCGAATCTACAGAGTAGAATGTAGTGAAACTAGAGAAACCGTACATAATAAATATCGAAAACATACACACGTACAAACAACTAATGCGAGGGAATAAAATAAAAATCTATCTGTCCCAGCCAGGACTCGATTTTATACAAATATATATTTTTATTATATTATAAGCGAAAAGTGTAACTGCCTGAATCTTTAGAAATATAGCTGACCATTATTTACGATCAAGGCAGTTACACTTTTCGCTTATAATATAATAAAAATATATATTTGTATTTGTGCATGCGTACAATATTTATTATTGACAGAGGTCTCAGGACCACATCTACTGTTGCTTGTGAGAGGATAACTGCTGCCATGTTTGCAAATCTCTGGTCTATAGTTTTTTTGTTTTTGTTTTTCTAAATAACAAAATTTTCAATAATTTGAAAATCCAAATAATGTGGAAATAATAAAATTTTTCTTTGGGCTACCACCATGGAAAGTCTCTCTGGACGAGCTGCGTGACCTATTTCTGGATTCCGAAAAATAAATTTGTATTTCTTGATTGGCTATTTATTTTCTTCGACATTTTATTGAGAATAGAGTTCAGGCCAACAGAATTGACTGAAGGATATCTTCAGCTATTTTGTCTTGCTATAGCTGCCACCTTGTCTAAAGCGTAATCGCTTGTCATCATATTTTTTCAATTTTATTGAGTCAGGCACTTTTAAAGTCAGACGGCCCTAAGAGTTTTGTCCGTCATATCATCACTAGCTAAGACCTGCATTTTACGGAGCAACTTGGCTTGAAATCCCTTGACTCTAATCTGCTGATTATCGGCTCTAATTTAACAAATGGAGAAGCCGCTCTTTAGCTTAAGTATATTTATTCTTTTCAGTACTTTTATTAATGCACCATATATTTTCCATGTACTAAGCTTCTAGCTGAGATACTAGATTGTTGAACTTGGAATATTTGAAATTGGGCTTCTATTTGATAAAACCATAATTCAGATTTATCGCTCTAGAAGGAGGGGGATTTTAATTGTAACTTTAGTTACCTCTACAAAATATCTCCTTCGGATCACCAATTGCTGGTAATGAATAAGGCACTCATAGGTTAGGGCACAATAGTGTTTATTGTGTTTGGAACCTTCTTGAGTGTTACAAAATAACACCAAAGAACTTCTGTAATACATCGATACTTCAAGTCCCTATAAGGCTGATAACTACATATATATTTCGGAATTTAAAATCTCGAGGCCAAAAAAAAAGAAGGCAATGTCCAGATGGCCGCCATGAAGCTTGTAAACCAGTAGCCAGATGTGATTTACCACTGAGGAAGAATATTTAGCTCTCTCATTTCTAATGGCCACTTCTAGGTACTTCTTTGTTCTAGATGGTTTGAGAACTCATTGACTTAAATCGTATCCTCTTGCCAAAACGTTAATCAGAATCAAAACAAATTCTTTTCTAAACCTATAGGCCTAATTCCGCTTCGTTCACATTAATGTTCCGGATGGTCTCATTCAATTCAAGTGTCATACACAGTCACTACAAAAATTATCAAAACCTTACGATAAGTATCGAACCTTAGCCAGTTAAATACTCTGTCTCGTATACCATAAAAAATATTATTGGATATAAACTATAAAGCGCTTTATACAGCTTGAATACCATTTTCTGTTTTGTTATTCTTTTATAGGTCTTTATGCAAGATCAAGGCTATTCTAATTGGAGTGATAAAAAAAAATTTATTCGAACAGCTTATTCCCTTCAGGTTCGTGTCTGTCAAAATATGCAAATTTACTTCAATAATTCGTTTCTAGAATTGCTCAGGGTCAGCCTTATTCCATACCTGTAATGGACATTTAAACTCCTTGGTCTCGTTTACTGAATACATAAAAGCCAGCGTTTATTCTAATAAATAAGTACGGCAGGAGCGCTTACAATACTCGACAGCTTATTTATCTAACTCAATCGCAATATTGTTTTCAAGCGAGTAAACTATATTCAAGGCACCTATTCTCAAAGTGTATCTATAAGCAAATGCACTTGTATACTTTCTTAAGAGCCAATCCTCACTAGCCTGTAGTTAATAGTTGGAGGGCTCACAGAGATACTAACCCGCAACCTCCGTCGACATTGCAGGCTCCATTCCTCCCTAATTCCCCCTAAAGAAACAGCTGTACTACAGCCATTCACCTCCAAAATTTGCTGAGTTTTTCAGATGGATATACTTCCCTCAATAGAGAGAATTTATCTACATATGTTTTTTGTTTTCAGATTTATATAATAGAAAAAGTATTTTAGTTGTATAAGTGAGCTAAATAAAACAAATGCAAAAATTATTTTTCTGGTAACAAATTATTCTTTTTGACACTGGATGGGTAAAAAAAAAAGTAATGTACTTTTTTAATTATTTTAAATATGTAGATTTTTACTAAATCTAAATTTCATTTCAGAAATCTATCAATCAATCAATCTATTTCTGAAATTTTAGAAAAACAGATAAATTTAAAAGAGGACAATTGAAAAATTAATTTTTATTTATATTCCTTCCTAATCTCATTTATTATTTTTAAAATTTCAAACAGGACGAGGAAAATAAACAAAACAGTTGCTTATTTTACTTAAAATAAATGAAATTNTCTATAATCCCACGTAAATTATAACAATTTTTAGTGCAAGGGAACAGAATAAAAAATCTAACTGTCCCAGCCAGGACTCGAACCTGGATCTCCTGCTAACCGGGCAAGCGCGTTATCCTATTACGCTCCCGGGAGAGCCAGATAACTTTATTCTCTTGCATTAATTGATTTAAATTTACGTGGGATTAAGAACCACAAATAAAATTAATATTTATAAATGAAAATAAAAAGTAAATAACGAGAGGCATTTAAACAGCTTGACAATGAGTTTGACAATCAGCTCCTCCGAGCATAAGACGATACCTATATATTAGCCGGCCTCGGAGGTTAGACTCTCGACACTAGTGCGGGGAATTTTTTTTTTTTTTTTTTGCCAAAACAAATACAAATATTCCTCATAAAATATGTACATTAAAAAGTATACAAATAATGCTAAATATACAAATTAATATGTGGCTACCCTTCCATAAAGACAAAGTCTGTGACATGGAGAGGGAGCTGTCACCAATGAACTCCGCTTTGTTAATTTAGCAAATGATTAACAGTACATAAACTACATAAATTCTTAAACCTAGAAGAGATCAAATAAATATTTACATAATATATAAATAATTACAAAATAAAAATTAATATTTCTTGCTAATAAATATTTCAAATTCGTTAAAGTTTTTCCGGTAGCTCCTGATATTTAAGTGAATTATGGATATTCCCTCAGACATTGTTATGTGATAAGCTGAGTCGAGATCATAATAATTACAGTTAATAGAACTGAGTTCTGACATAATCATAAATAAAGTACACAATATTATATAAATGATGAGTTATCATTTCAGTAGAATATTCCAATATGAACGATCGCAAATATTTAAATAATTTAAAGAAAATAATAGATTTACTGATATTTAAATTGTTTAAAAAATAATAATGATTAAGTGAGATAAGAACTAAAAAAGATTGTTTACAAAAGACACAGACATACAAACATACATACACTTGAATATACTCGTACATATACAACATTTGAATTGATATTACACACATATACATTAAATAATACATAAATAAATTTACAGAATTAAGTTGAATTAGAAGGATCATGTTTTTTAATAAGTTTATTTAGTTTATCGAAGTCCATTCTCATAGTGACCGAGCTTTCATCCTTCTTCATCAGTACTTTGAAGTCACTCCACCAGACAAATTTATAGCCATGTTCTTTTGCAAACATTCTTGTTTCATAGAATAATTTCTTGTTTGTTGGCGAGAGGTGGTCAGAGATGAAGATACGCTGAGAGGAATTCTTTTTCAGTATTTGATCAGTGGAAAGTTTAAACTTAAACGGCTTAAATGCTTCAATCCATTTTGATTTTGTTTTATAGTGTTGAAATTTTACCACTATAGGATTAGTTTTTTTTGTCTTGTTAACAGCTGGGACTCGATGTGCTCTCTCAATGTCTTCAGGCTTAAAATCAACGGAAATCACTTCAGCGATTTTATGCAGGATTTCTTCAATCGACTCATTGTCAGTTTCAGTGACTCCATTAATTTCTATATTTTTTACCCTCATTCTTTGCTGCATTTCAGCCATTTCTACACTCTGTGAATTAACCTGTTTTTTTAAAACTTCACACTCTTTACCTAAGGATGCGATTTGCTTTTTCAGAACTTCATTTTCGGTCTTTATCTCGATTATCTGCGCTAAAGCCTCATCGAGCTTAGAACAGCAGAAATCAACCGACGCTTTGTAATCTTTAATTATCTCAGACTGTTCTTGGAATTTCTGTAACATAGCTCTATGAAGTTCAGTTAGGCCCTTGATATCATCTTTTGGTGGGGTAACCGACATAGCAGAAGTCGACTTGTGGCGGGTTGTATCCTGATGAACACTTATTTTACTGTGCCTTCTAGCATCGGTACATTCAGGACATGTCCAGACATTAAGTGTCTGTTGAGCTTCCATATTAATTAAATCGCTGTCATCAATTTGTGAACAATTTTCGTTCACATGGAAAACAATGAAGCACGCGGTGCACTGGATGCTTTTGCCTTTGCGGCTGATAGTAGTATGGCAATGCCCACACAGCACCATTACGACTGAATGTAAATTCTGACAAAATAAAGATGACAGGAAACAAGAACCTCTACCAGCTGACTGAATGAGCAAGCGCCACAGATAAGGGAGCCAGAAGTACCTGAGCCGTAGTAATCCTCCTAGGAATTATGCAGATAAGGGAAGATTAGGCAGGTACCTCGCTACAGTTCGGGAGGAAAAAAAAATCGTTTAACTCCGGAACCACAACACTTGCTTCACAGCCAGTAAGTGAAATATTTGCGCCGTCTACACTTATGTAAAGTTTCAAAATGTTAGCGTCAGTATTTCCGATAATATCGCTAAAATATGTGGAGCCGATCCTCACTGTACGAAGTCACTAGGACAACTCATTTAATAACTTAACAGACTGGTCTCATTGGTAAATGCACCGGCCAGGATAGCAGGTTCGAGTCCTGGCTGGGACAGTTAGATTTTTTATTCTGTTCCCTTGCATTAATTGAATTAATTGATATTATTTGTATTACTTATTATTATTATTAGAGAAAACAGTTTTTGAGATTTACATTTTACGCTATAAACTAAATTTAACACTTTTTTAAAATTTTAATTTCTCTTTTAATGAGTAGAAATAATTAAAATCAAAGAAATAAATTTGTTTAAAAAATTGAGAAAACTCATTTTTTTAAAATACCACAATCACTGGGTTATTTAAAATTATTCATAAATAATTACTTATTTTTTAAATTTCAATAATGCTATTCAAAAATATTACAAGTTATGAAGAATATTAAAATTAATTAAAAGCAAAGCTAATGACTTTTAAGGTTTTTAAACTTATAGTTCCATTTTCAAGAGTCCAGAGTTTCTAGACTCTCGTCTCAAATATTCCCGAGAAGTGAGGGTAGAAATTTGCGCTCCCTTAAAGTCTTGAGCTTTGTTAAATGGGAAAAGAAATGAAAATGAAGTTAGAAAACTTTTCAATGCCATCAAAATACTATGTTATATTACACCAGTTCATTAATGAAGACGATAATAATTAATTTGTCCGTAAATGTGTGGTTACACTAATAAAGATTAGCGTAGCACACTTTATTTTATCGGAATTTTCTTAATAAGAACTTTAGGATGGAATCCTTAATGGTACACAGGACATGTGGAATGCCCTCCGAGTCAGCTGGTGGAACAGCATAAGAGTAGGTTTCCAAGGGAATAGAAAGATTTGTTAGAGCAAAGAAACCAGAGAACGGGAAAAATATGGCGGAATATATAGATCCGTAAAACAAATTTAAAATTTTCTAATCGTAAATGACTTCCCAGGAAGACTTTGATGAAAGATATATAATCCCAGGTAAATTTTAACAACAAGCAAGGGAACATAATAAAAAATCTTACTGTCCCAGCCAGGACTCGAACCTGGATCTCCTGCTATCCGGGCCGGTGCATTTTCCACTTATGCTACCGGGACAAGTCTGATAAGTTATTAAATTCCCCGCACTAGTGTCGAGAGTCTAACCTCCGAGACCGACTAATATATCGTCTTATGCTCGGAGGAGCTGACATTGTCAAGCTGTTTAAATGACTCTCGTTATTTACTTTTAAATTTTTAATTTTGTAAATATTTTATTTTTTTGGACAGTTAGATTTTTATTCTGTTCTCTTGCACTAAAAATTGTTAAAATTTACGTGGGATTATATAACACAAAGAAGAATATTTATAAAATTAAAAATTTAAAAGTAAAAAACGAGATACATTTAAACAGCTTGACAATGTCAGCTCCTCCGAGCATAAGACGATTTATTATACAAGACGTCTGCCTTGGAGGTTAGACTCTCGACAATAGTGCGGGGAATTTAATAACATATCAGACTTGTCCCGGTAGCGTAATTGGTAAATGCACCGGCCCGGATAGCAAGAGATCCAGGTTCGATTTCTGGCTGGGACAGTTAGATTTTTTTTTCTGTTCCCTTGCACTAATAATTGTTATTCCTGAAGTTCGTTTGGGCTATTTGTAAATTCTCTGCTGTATAAATAGTTTACTTATATTTCTTTCAGAGATCTTTTATACTTTTCATTTGCCTAGTTACTACCAGGTTTTATTCAGTTACTAATGTTAAAAATATTTTATAAAATCTTATATTAAGTAGAAGTATAGCAACGATATTTAATTTATTGAAATCTCTCTAATTAGCTGAGTTCAATTAAAACTTGATTAAATGTATAAACGTAGACATAATTAATTATTATTAGCGGTATATAATATTATATAATTCTAATGTAGAGTTTCGTATTCGCTACATTTAAAAAATAAAAAAAATGATATTATACAATAAACAAAAAATATGTGTTTTTCTTTCATTTCAAGCTTTTACTCTAGAAAAATATTTTTGAATTGAAATTTATAATTAAATTAGATAAGGAAGTAAGGATATCCAAATAAACAAACCAAATTAAATTTTCTTTTTCCATCTTGTTGGTAAAATTATTAAGTTTCTCTTTGTACGAGATTATTTTTAGTATTAATATACAATTTCGTTAGAAAAAAAAGCAATGTTCACAAACTTTTACAAATGAGTTTTTCTTTGATGCTTCCAATAAGAGATAATTTAAATTTAAAAAAAAAAATTGTGATTTTGGCAAACTTTTCGCCATCAAAGCGGAGCGTCGGACCACTGTTTTTTCTAATATTTAATAATAAATGTTTAGAATTTGATTATCCACAATAAACATTCCTTTAAAAATACCATATCCCATTAGAATTTTCTGGGTTGTGATAACGAGGACTTCTAACTTTATAACTACGAGGCAGGTTCAGAAGAATATCTCTCTCCTTCCGATATTCTCTGCGGGGCTTGGTAGAAAAACTTCCCCAAGCACCAAGCTATCTTGCTGAAGACGAGACACCAAGTACTAGTGGTACTGAAGAGAAGGTCACAGTGACAATATGTAGCCAACCCCCCCCCCCCCTTCCTCAACACTTGAAATTGAACCGTTTCTTAACGCTCATGTCCAAGAATTCCTAGACGAATCTCTCGCACGGCACACCTCTAAAATACATTAATATATTACATTTATTTAACAGTATACCCAGAATTATTCCCGGAAACACTCGGCAGGTATTTTGACCCGAAAGCGGATTCAGGATTTCTTACTTTTCGCCCCATCAGCTCCCCATCCATAATTGGTATTCTAGAAATAGCTAGACAAATGCCTCCTGCTTATAATTGAATCCCATCATATCACACCTCACCGGAATCTGTTTTGTTCCATTTATTCTGCAATCTAACAAAACTTGAGCGTAGTTGTTGAGGGATTAGTGTTCTGGTGTGATTCGAGTTGAGGTACAAACCTTCGTTCGTCTTTGGCACGCTTTTGTAAGCCCAAAATATTCCTTCAAAGCACCTAATTTCTAATGCTAAAACCTTCTTCTCTTAGATCTGCCCCATCTCAAACTGGTCCCTCCCCCTCCCTCATTACATGAGAACTCTAGCACTTCATCTTTGCGCCAGACTATTCCCCAAACCCTAACGGCAACATTTGCAGACGGCACCGCAACGTGTCTCACCCCTGCCACTGAACCAGAAGCAGTGTTACTCATTCTTTCAAACCAGTCGAAAGAAATCGATTAACGGCTCGATTGAGAGTGAATGCTGGTCGACACTCACCCTGGGACATAGTGAATGCCTTCCTCTTGATGAGGTTCCTTATTAAGGTCTCGACTGACATCCAAAGTCCAGTTCCGAATCAAGAGTTAGGGCACGGGGGCTCTAAAGACTATTAGGCCCTAAGAAAAAACTCTCGGTAAGCAAAAATTGGTATTTACAATACAATAATGTAATCGATATGTAGGGACCAAAACTGTGGGGTTAGCTCCAAAAAAATGTATAAGAGATAAAACTCAAGGCTTCCAATCTACATTTTTCAATACAATATTCAAAGCTTCCTGCTTATTTCATTATTATGATCATCTTGTCTTTGGATGTCGACATATTATTAATTTCTTGTAATACATTATTTACGAATAAATTAAAAATAATATATATTTTATTCGCCAGAAGTCAGAGCATTATTATTATAAGCAGAATGGAAGAGTAAAAAAACAAAATCCGAATATGATTGCCAAGATCTAGTGGAATACAAATTTTCCACTTAACGGCCACATAGAAACACACACACTTAACAAGATTATGACTATTTTGCTATTGGTCGTAAATACAAATTTTTAGTTGAAATAATAATAACAGGTAAATAAAATAATACAGCAGAATAAATATAAGAACTAGCACGAATGAAAAAATCTGTAATTAATTTTTTTATGGACGTATGTGACTTCATAGAATAAAACAAATCACTAACGGCAGACAAAGCTACATGCTACGAAGCACAATGCTCATGGTGTTGATATTGAGCTTCCGAAATATCATTAATGAAATTAGAAAATTAAAAAAATTTTGGATCTACCTCGACCGAACCCCAACTAAAATCATCTTAGGATTAGAAAATTAAACTCCTTTTGATATTTGCGAACTGTTCAGCTTGAAAATTAGCTCGTCTATCGTTTTAATTATATTGGAAATTTTAATAAAAACAGCGAATTAACTTTTACCACAGAGCTAGTGAATCCAGGAGGGCCGCAATTGACCATTTTGTTTTTAAGTTCGCTGACATCAAATCCTTTGCTCTTAGCAAGATCTTCCAGAAAGGTATTGTAGTCAGTCTCTGTCAGCTTGGGATGCCTGGAAACAAGAAGAAGAGAATGTTTGTGAGATTTCATAGAGCAGGACGGCCTAAGATAAACTCTGATTAGGTTGTGAAAAAGTACAGGACTTTATTGGAAGCTCCGTAAGGATAACGAAAAGCAACACGATATGGAGGCTTATCTGACCCATTTACAACAAAAGTATGAAATAAAAAATATATTTTACACATAAATAGTACTAATACCAATAAAATAAAAAAAGTGTTACTTAATTGTCAAATTAAAGAAAGAAGAAGAACGTGATAAAAGTTAATGAGGATGGCCATTGAGCCTTTTAGAAAGGAAGTGAATGGGAAAAGGCCTAAGAGTGATTTAATTACAAACGTAAAGGAGAAGGGGGTTCTACAAGGATGACATTGTAGTGTACTGAAATAGGTTCATATCTGGAAGAGAGCTTAGCTTAGGGAATGGACCATGGCGCGTTTCCAGGCCTCAGAGTTCTGAAGAGAACAGTTGTAAAGGAGATCTACGAAGGCAACAGGATAGCATAGCCTAATGAATTTAGGAATAATGCTTCAAAGAGCTAACAGTCGTTGTGCTTTGAAGCAATAAAAAGAAATAGCAATAGAGTCCAGGGGTGGTGGGAGTATGAAAGAAAAGGAGTAGGTAAAGAAGCTAGGACGCGGTTAGAAACGGTCGTCACCTGAAGTTTTCCTTATCATCAGGTGAGGATCTGGTACGACGGTAGAGCCTTCTTCTGGCGTCAAGACGTCAAAAGTGAGGTTCAAGTCCAAGGATTCGAGGGAGTCAAAGTTCTCACACAATTCCAGGTTATACATATTACATCACGATGAGTACGAAATGTTGGAAAGGGAGGATTGGATGGTGATATTTTGCAAAGTATCTCAAGAACCGGTTTCATGGGACTATGAGAAGGGAACAAAGAAGAGACTGAGTGAACAAAATATATTTTTACCAATACTTCTTCCGGGTTCAACCGTGTCTTTGAGTTTTTAGGTGCCCAGGTTCTTTTCAGCCCTGAAGAAGACATCACACGATGTGCGAAAGCTTGGCACCTCAAAAACTCCAAGACACGGTTGAACCAGGAAGAAGTATTGGTAAATATGTCTGAGGACCGTGGAAGCCTACCTGAACAAAATATATTTTCTTAGATGTTCAAATATGTAAGAATAGTTATTAGATAATGAAGATTTTTTACTTCGAAAATTGTTAGTAGATAATTTGTTGGGGTATTGTCAAGGTTGACCAAATAAATACAACTTTAAAAAAAAAAACTTCATCTTCAAAGCTGTTATAAAGGTGAAATGGGACCTGTTATCAACTGAATCAAATATGCATGTGTCATTTTCTAAATTTTTTTAAATATTTTTTTTATCAACCTTGACTGAACTGCCAACAAATTCTCTACTGTTATTAGATAATGATTTTAAACTTTTGTAAAAGAGTTTAATATTTCTGAAATATTTAATGGTAAAAGTGTAAATTATTACTCTCAAGGAGGTCGTCATTAAGAAGAGTAAATTTTAATGAACTGTACAGATTATTAACTTCTACTATATAGGATTGGTTAAGAATGATAAAATTAAGAGATAGTAATGGTAATAACCTGAATATATAAATATATATATATAATATATAACACAGAAATTAAATATATATATAACACAGAAATTAAAAAACAACAGCAATGTATTAACTTATAACTCTAAGCTAATATATATGTATCATGTGTCTGTGTGTGTTAGTAAACACACACATATGTAGATAATGTGTAATGGAATTTCTCAAAATAAACTAAAAATTTTCTGTCCTTGCTCTCACATTGTAGAAGAGAAGGGTGTCCACTTAACGAAGCAGAGTTGGACTATGGACCCATAAATATGGTATTATTCTAAAACTCCTTTTTGTACCTTGTTCAGGAATTTTTCTTTTTCCTTTTTTTCTCGTTTTAAAAATATGATACTTTAATTCTTCATTTTAGATTGAATATAATTAAAATGGTCTACAATGGCACCCTCTCTCCCCCTCTCTTCTACTCCAGAGGATGTATTTAGAAATGCATTACATGTTGTATCTTTTGCTTCCAGAAGTTAAAGGCTAGTCGTTTTTTCTGTAAGAAATGTTGGACTTATTTTCATGTAAGCACATTATAAAGTTACATTTTTTAGTGTTAATTAGTTCATTAGCGATTAAATATAGTGTTCAATTGGAATCGGGGTGATAAATTGAAATTTATTAAAAATAAATTTGATAATTTATCCACGATCCACTATATTATTATTATTATTATAAATATTACCATGGTTTTACTTTAGACTAATATTTTTCATTATATTTTTGTTATTCTTCAATAAATACATTCATTTAAGGAATGTACTAAACTAAAATTGAAGGTTGCAACCAACAAACACTACACACGGTAGAACGTGTTACATCACCTCATTTCCTCGAAGGGACATTTTTTATGAGTTTAAGTTGACTCAGCGCTAATTGCTGAAGCATATTTCAGTTAACTGGCCATGACATTAGTCGTATAACCTTCACTGTGACTATAATAGTGGAAGGAATATTCTTCCACTATCAGCTCAGGGTAATTAGCGTTTAGTGATAAGGGCTGAGGAGCTCTTTATATGCAACACTCATACAAGCTTATTTTAAAAGATATAGTCACTCAAGTTAAAATCAGCTGATAAATGTGATAATAAAAATGCAATCTTGACATTAATAGATAAGAATAACCACTAAATGGTTCACATAATTTATTTTAAAAAATATTATGAGATTTTATATCCGTAAATCAGTAAATCAAATGTAATCTCAAGATATAGAAATGCATAAGAAGAAATTGTTGTCCTCCAGGAGTTGTATCTGAGCCCTATACTATTCAACATATATTTACGGATTAAGAAAGTCTATGCGAAAACACATCTGTTTCAGACCAATAGCGAACTATTACTTTGGGTTTAGTAGATAGGATGCATAACTTAAACTTACTTTTTTATAAAAATACAGTAGCTTATAATTTCCTGCACTTAATGGTAAAATCTTTAATATTAACTTTTTATGATATCACTAGCGAGAATTATATTTTTATTAAAAAAAAAGAAGAAAAAAAAGAAGAAAAAAAAGAAAAGATATTTCAAGTTTTCTCTGAGTAAGTTTTCTCTGAGTATCCCTTTCTGCCTAAAATCTGTTCACTTTTTAAAAATAAAAATGTTAAATTTTAAAAAATTTAAATAATTAAATATTTGTTTTTAAATAAG
>KZ807134.1:114939-131862 GCA_000696205.2 Oncopeltus fasciatus
AAAATCTCTCTTTTACAACTCTCATTCTCTTTTCAGCCCTGAAGAAGCCATCACATGATGTGCGAAAGCTCGGCAAATAACAACAATTTGACACGGTCCAACCCGGAAGAAGAAACTGTACATACATCTGACGACCGTCGAAGCCTACGTGAACAACTAAATATTTAGTTAATAACTTTCGACATTATTTTCTTTAAAATGTTGAAAACAATTTTGTCTTAACATCATCTTCAGCAGTTATATTCCCTCGTAATTCTCAATAATACAAAGATCAATTATTAACCATATTATTAATCACTATCTAAGTTATTGCTATAATATGACGTTGATATTACGAAAATGAATAATCAAGAATAATAATAATAATACATTTTTAAGTTTTTGCATTTTGATGTACGGAAGTATTACTGTCTACATCAGAAAATTAATTTACGTTCATATTTTTGTGAAAGTTCTGCGATTGTCCCCTTTCGGCAGGACTCGGTTTATCTTATTGATAAAATAACACATATTTTTCTTAGTCATATATGTTTAGTTCTTGAAGGTTATTTGTTCTGAATTGTTCCAATCAAAATGTTCGGCCTCATAAGAAAATAATAAAAAAATATAGTAAACAATATTAAAACTTTTATCAAATATTGGCCACAAGTTTTGTTTTGTACAAATAACCAACCTTTATGGCGCTTCATGCTTATCTTCATTTCAAATAATTCAAGAGGAAAACTTAGAAAAGCTTTGTAGACCTATGCGAGGGGTGGGGGAGAGCCTTTTGATTTTAGGATACGTTAAACGCGAATAATGGCGATCACATATAACTTTTCTCCCTTATAACATACATTATCAGAATACATTCGACGACAGATGTTGCCGAGAAACAATAACAAATTTCTTACTCTTTATCAGAAGTGTATATGTATAAGGGGGGGGGGGGGTAGAAAGGTATTTTCTGAATTATAATGTGATGATTAAATAGTCTGATATTTATTGTAATCTGCTAAGACGATATATGGTTTTAATACATTTTTTATATTTACTTTCCCTGTGAATACCATCACATAACAAGGGACAGAGATATGTGATTGAACAAAAGTTTGAGTTCCTATCTAACACACCCTGTCTCGAGATCTCGAAAGCTCTCAACATTGGATGATAAATAATAAAAACTTGGATTTCTTATAATATTCTTTTTACTTTTACAGCTTTACCCATCAAACTACACCTCCCACAAAAAAAAAAATGAAATAAATTCCCATATGTTCAAGATAACTATTTCATGTTGTCATTCCGGAAGAATCCTCATACATTATGCCTTCCCTTTGTTGCGTCCCCCCCTCCCCAAAACTACTGAACGGATGGAAATAAAATTATGGGTTTGCATTTCTTTTATTCAACATAAAGAAATTAAAATGATTTAATTCTGGTCGTTCAGAATAAAGTAATTATGAAATCTTGTAAATAATGGAAAAGCCCTCATATTCCATTGGTAAAAACTGACAGGGACTTTCGCATCCCGTCTTATACTTTGGACTTTGGATTTTTTTGGCCAGAGGAAAAGGACTCCTGGGGGTGTTGCCATCAAATTTATGGACCTTGTTAAGTCGGCGGAACGATACAAATGGATTTGCCTCAATTTTTTTTAATCAGAGATTATAAGCAAATTGGGTCTCAAATATTTTGGGCGTTAAAACTGTTGACAAGATTATGTTGGACAATTTATGAGATAACTAGGCGCTGCTGGGTGGCCCCCTAGGCGATTGGTTGGTACTTACGCCTTGTCTTTGGTTCGGTAACTGTCAAGTTGGTGGGTTGTACAGGTTTTCCCAAAGTTATATCATAATTATATGGAATGTATCTAATGGAAATCCATGAGGCACCTATAAGCAGAATGATCCTGGGAGAATGAATGAGGACCGATTATGCGCATATGTCTGCTTTGACTCGTGCAAGAAGTGAGACGCTGTCGACCAGCATGAGGGGAAAAAAGGTTTATCTTAGACGCTCTGTAAATATTTGTGTCTACGTTGCTATTTTTTTTTTTTTTTTTTTTTTTTTTAAGGATTTTAATGGTGTGTCAAGATCCCTATATATATAGGAATATCTTGATCTTGGTATCTTACACGGCAATCTGCTGCAAGTTTTACGTTAAGTGATGCAGAGTGCCTACAGACCTGAGAATGCCTTCCAGCCCTGAGGAAGCGAGAGATGGGCTCGAAAGCGAACCACGTGGGCGCGAAGAGCCGAGGCGAGTCGGTCGACAGATGTAGCCTCCGGCTCTCGCGGACCTTCGCCTCCAGTCTGGCGTGTCTCGCGAGGAGTCTCTCCGTGTGTCGCTCGAGCTCGGAGGCCGGGACGAGAACCTGGAGCCCTGCCTGGACTCTCCTCCAGGCTCGCAACCTCGCCTCGGGGTCTCTGTGGCCGGGCTGGAGACGGGCCCACAACACCGGCTCTTCCGCCACCAGTGCCAGCAACTCCAGGCTGAGCTCCTTCGTCCAGTGCACCGCCATAGTCCACCGCGCCCTTAGGACTCAGTGCCCGTCCTCCCCCTCCCTCGGCCCCGCCCCCCACCCCATCCACTGGTTATTAAATCCTCAGCAAATCGATATTAGCTAATTTGGAAGACATTCACTCTGAGAAGCTCTCCCCTTAATTATTTCACGGTGAAAAATCACAGTACGGAACACCGTAAATAATTTGATAAGAAAGCAAGCAAGCAATTTCACTACTCTTTAAACTAATTACGATCGACTAAAATTCCTTAGGCTGAATTTAAGAAGTTTAGTTTAAATGCCTTAGGAGAAAATCAGGAATCATTATACTCACCATTATATATACTTAATTAAAGTATTTCCCTCAAATATGGACGTTTTTTTGTGTATTGCATAATTATTTCCTTCTTCCCTTAACTAAGGAAATGGAAAACAAAAATTTCCCATGTTTCATTAAATAAGGACATAAATAAGAGTATATATACCATTAAAAACCGAAGATAACCTTGATAGATGTATATATATATAAAAGGAATACATACTATGCTCTGCTCTTGGACTGGCTGGGAAGTAAGGAGGGTGGAGGAAGCGCTTAATCATCTTAGTTACATGAAGAGAGGATTGACGAGAGCAATTTAAAACTAATTTGTAACCAGAGTTTCAGGCCTTCGTCAGGGCTGAATATGAAAGAGAAGAAGAATCTTTCATATTTACCCCTGATGAAGGCCTGAAATTCGGTTAAAATAAAATCTATTTTGGTTACAAAGTAGTTTTTTATCAACTACCAAGACCGAATTCCCGACAATCCTCTCTTCATAGAACTGGACGGTCAACTATTCATTCCATATTCATCTTAATTACTTTCGTAAATTTCTTTCTTAATATGCGCTTTACTTAAAAATGATATAGAACATAATAAAAACTCCAGAAAGTTATGTTTTAAACATATTGCGTTATATAAACTTAGTCATAGCTCAACTAACACAGAAGATATTATCTTATTCTTATAGTGAATAAATTAAATTATAATAAATTTGATTTCAATATCTTAAAAAGTCTCTAACTCAGGAGCTGTGCAATAGAAACATATTTTCCATGTTTATTGAAGAATTTAAATTCTTAATATGCTTTTTTTTATAAATACAGTACATAATTTAAATTTTTAAAATTACATTTTACACAAATTTTTTTATACATTTTTTCTTAAAGCTAATAATAGCGAATTTCAGTATCCCTCCTACCCTTCCTCCGCTTTGTACCATTAATGAATTCCTCCAAAAGAAGCAAGAAATGCACATCTACATGGTCTAAGTTGCAGTTACAGGCAGTTGTTTGTTCGGCTATCTTAATAAAAAAGATTCAAATTTTTCTTCCACAAAACAATTTAATTTAATCAAATGAATATTAAATAATTTAAATATATAAGTTATTATTACCAGTTTTCAAGGTAATATTTGAAGAAACTCCTTCGAAAACAGCTGAGAAGCAACTATTATCGAAAATAATCGAAGTCTAATAATAATAGTCTAGTTCTCTTAAACATGTGAAAATTATTTTATCTCTGGCACAGAAAAATAACAAAGATATGTATCTTGAAATGCATTCCTTTCCCTGTATTGTACCTCCTTGGAGAGTTTCCTCGTTTTAGTATGTGACCGAGTTAGATAAAAGTTATCATTTCTCTTATCAACATTACTAATTTGGCTAATAATGTAGGATAATTTGTATTTGAAGGAATGAAAAATATCTATATTTGGAAAGGTTATCGCAACTAAACTTATTTTTCTTTTGTGCTCAAGTCTTGTTTCACAAACTTGAATTTCCTCTTATCTTGGTTATTTTTTTGCTATTTCTACTAACCGATGGATTTTCAGCTTCCAAAGAGCATGGGATTGTTAATTTATTTCTTTATACAGCTTACTACTTCTACATTGTATCCTAGTAAGTTTGTATTCTGCCTATATGCACTCCATATTTATTCTTTTAGGATTTGTAGCTAGACAAGTTTGAAGAGCACTGTTATGAGGCATTCTTCTGGTAATAAATCTCCAACTACATTTTATATCTAAAAATGCAAGTTTTGATTTGTTTAAAAGGAAAAAGGCAAAAGAAACACACACAGGATTATTCCTGGTACTGTTAACTGCCACAACAACTTAATACTCTTGTTTACACTACAATTTACATTTCCAAGACTCCAATTATTGCAAACAGTTTTGTACGAAGCAATAACTCAAGTTTCCTAAAGTTATACTTATAAGTTAGGGAAGAACACCTACATTTAAACTAAATTTAGTCTTTATTTAGTCCGCCGAGGGGATGAAAGGGAATGAGGAGTGATGTCCCCTCGGGAAGCGAGTTGAGGAGTCTTTACCAGGAGCCGGATATAGTCAGACCCCTACAGATGGGCTACGCCACCGATAAGAATGGCTACAAATAAAGTGCCCAGGATTATATACTGGAAAAGTGAGTGTGGAGACGAGGTCAGCCTCTAACTATAGGGGCTGAAATGGAGAGTGGACCACTCAACTAACGTGTGTCTGTGTGTTTGGATCGGAGAACAAAATGTTGGAAATTCGCAGAGTGGTAAACTTATAAGCCTGTACCCAATCAAACGCCAGAAGAAGACTCCTCAATCGATAATTTTAAAACTTTCTACAAATGTTCTCTTGGGGCCCATTTTCAACGATAAGAAACGATTTTTTTTTAGAGAGAAATTTGTAGAAAACAAAAAAATTCCAAAATTCATTTTGCAACTAATATGACAATTAAGATTAGAAAAACGCTTAAAATTTTATTAATATTTTAATGGCGTGTCAACCTTTGGTCATTAACGCCAGGGAGATGTTTTATAGGAGTTGGAAGATATTTTAAAGAAGAAGAGTTTCTTAGCAAATAGGTTATGGGGAGGTGTAATGAATTGTTAATGCAAATAGTTATTATGTGGATGTAGATAGTAATTTCATTGTACTTGGAAACTATGAAATTTATAAGAAAGAAAAAATAGAGAGAGAATGGAAAAGAAGCATTCTGAAAATGCATCTAGATAAGATTTAATAGCCTGCCCTCTTTCAGAAAGTTCATTACAGAGTCGATGACTTTATCGTCATCCGTCCAGAGTCCCTTTTATGTTATATTTCTTCCTTGTTTTTTTTTTTTATATTTCAGGGTAATCCTTTGCCGTTATATAGCCATGATGGCTATAAAACTCAGTCTCGAGTATATTTACCAACACTGATGGCGACATTGCTGTAAAATGAAAGAAACTCTAAGTTTCTCTACATTCAGTGGGATCTTTTATGTATATGTGTGTGTGTCTACAGGTTAGCTGAAGATGTCTGAAGCCGTTCCCCCCGAATGCCTGTAGGATTTCACCAAGGAAATGTATATTTCTAGCTGCAGCTCGTCCTTTCCTGGACGATCGCTTGTACCAGAGACTGAAGAAGACTGAGTATATGCAGTGCACTTCTGCAGAGGTCTGAAAGTTATTTCAATCGTGTATCTCAGCTGTATAAACAGTCCAACAGAGGTGTTAGCGTAGTGCATTCTCCCTACTGAGGAAAGGAAAAGTTATAGCAGATTTTCCGTAATAAAATCAAGTTACGTACCTTGACGCGACTTTTGAGTGTTTGCAGATCTTCACCAATCCCAGGAGAAGTTAATACTTTAGACCAAACTACATATATAAGCAATATTCTATTTTATTCAATTTAAGACGAGGAGACATTTGAAAACCTTAACTTTTGCATTTTTTAATCCTCACTTACCATAGTCCGCGTTCATAGGCACACTTTTACATTTCAAGTCTTTGAGTTTTAAATAAATTAATCAATTTCGCTGTTAAATTTCGGAATGAAAAAGCCTAATTTGTCTACTAATAACTTTAATTAAAACCTTCCACTTTTTGCCAAAGACTTTTTGCCAAAATATTATTTATACTAACTAAAATTATAAATATTGATTTTTGTCGATATCAAACCATTTATCGATATTTGTATTTCATAAAATTTCACTTAAAAGCAAGTAAATTTTATTGGTTTGTGTATGAAAATTTTCAACATAATCTTCCTTTTGGGCGGATGTCATTTAAAAATAAACCTCAGCAATTACTGAGGAACACCAGCTAAATATAAATTTAACCGAACATGTTGTTAACAATCCAGTAATATCAACAGATAACTCAGAGATTGAAAATATGCATTAACTAAGTTAGAAGATCCATATATTAAATGTACATTAAAAAAATTTGCTTTAATTTTCTTGAAAATTAATACTACAATATTTATAGCATAGTTTTAATATAAAAATTTTTTTTCTATGTATATGTTTAT
Source organism: Oncopeltus fasciatus (assembly GCA_000696205.2). NCBI lineage: Eukaryota > Metazoa > Arthropoda > Insecta > Hemiptera > Lygaeidae > Oncopeltus > Oncopeltus fasciatus. The sequence goes on from KZ807134.1 coordinate 121,757, forward strand.
CATATTTTTTCATGCCCTAAAATTATTCTATTAAAATTTAATTGTTATTTATGGAATATATAGAAAATATTTATAAAATTTAATATTTGGAGAGTATAATATCTAAATATATATTTTCTATGAAAATTTTCAACAGCACGCTTATTAAGGAAGATATTTTAGAATATAGCGAAGAGGCATTAACAAGTACTTGGCTCTTTACAACTCAAAACTCGAACTAGGAATCGCAAACCGTACTTTTCCCTGAAACCGGTTGTGGGAGAGGGAGGTCTGAGGAATAACAAATTTTAATGGCGTCAATATCTTCGACAGTGTAACTTTTACGAAGAAAATTTAAAACATTAATATGTTTTAAATGTAATCCCCTTATATTTATGTTCTATGAGCTTTTCACGAAACCGTATTATACACAAGAAACTTAAGACAGTAGCTAAGAGCCTTCCCTCACTTCCTGCCACCATGATAGGCCCAAAGATTCCCGAAGCGATATTAACTTCACCCACCATTGGCATTTTGGCTTATTAAAACGAAACTATTAGTTTATACTTATTTTTTCCCTCTTTAATAAATAGTGGGAAAACTCTTTGGAATACGATTTTAACTATTTTTAGTTAAACATTTCATTCTTTACGGTTTGGTTGATATTAGTTTTCTTTTGCTTTGTTTTTTATTTTTTGTTTTTTTTTTTTGTCGAAATGTCACGCAAATTGAGAACACAATTCCTCCATCTGCAGAAGCGGACAAATCCGTCACGAAAGAATGTAATATAAACAGATTTCAGATGTAGCAAACATAGATTAGAGTAATTTCTAAGATGAAAGGCTAGAGATGAAAGGAGGGGAAAAAACAGAAATCCCACGGCTGGCTCTAGACTACACGGGATGAAGATGAGTGAGAGAAGTGCTCAATAACAACAGATGAGATTCCTAAATATGTTCTTAAAAAGCATTTTCAAAACAAAATGTAAAGAAATTACGTTTCAAATATAAATTAATTTTCTATCATTCTATCAATGGCGAAAATAGAGATGCTTATTTCATATAGGCTATTGGGTATTGGCGCCTAAATTTATTGGGAGTGAGTTCAATGGGCCTCTTCTCCTTACAAAGTGACATTTAATTTATTTATTTTTATTTTATTATATCTGTATGTTATACTAAGCCCTCAAATTAAGAGATATTTTATTATAAGCCCTCAAATTACAAGATATTTTATTAGAAGAATGTAATAAATAAATATTTTTTATTTAGATTAGTCTGTCCGAGATGGATATTCTAGTTAGTGACGTATTAAAATAAGCTTATATGTGAAAACAAAGAGATATGAATTCCCTGATGTTCCTCGAAGACACCTGTCTGAGATTGGTAGCTCGTTGGTGGCGGACTCCTTGTACAGAGGAAGGAGATAGCCTTGTTGCCGGTAGCCATTACGACTCCAGATAATGGAATACTTGTGGCGNATTATATAAAACCACCTTGATGCTATTCAGCATTGGTGCGGGAAATGAAGAATTAAAATAATAAATGCAAACAGGTAAATTTTCAACTAAGAAAAGATTCTTTTGATAATGTTACATACAATAACATGCCTATACTTCTCTCTGATTCAGTCCGTTACCTTGGGTTCCACCTTGACTCACGACTCTACTGGAATGAACTTGCTAAAATCAAACGACAAGAACTCAACAGACGCCACGGACTCTTATACAGCCTTATAAATAGGCGCTCACACCTCACATTAGAAAATAAACTGACCATCTACAAGACCTTAATACGACCAATCTGGACCTACGGTGCAGAACTGTGGGGTGCCGCTAAGCCTTCCAACATCCAACGAATACAATCCTTTCAGTCCTAAGAATAATTGCTAACGCTCCATATTATGTGTCCACCTCTACCCTTCATCACGACTTTAATATTCCTTTTGTCAAAGACCTTATCTCCACCCGCTCCATATTTCCCCACAGCAATCTTCATCCTAATCCATACGCCATATCCCTGTCGTCGGACTCCAATCCTCACAATCCTCCTCGGCGACTAAAACGGAGATGGCCTCGCGACCTCCTGGGCCTCGACGCTTAAATTTATTGGGAGTAGGCCCATTCTCCCTCTAAACTGACATTTAATATATTCTACATACATATATAGATTTTTTTTGTAAACATGTATATTATGCTAAGTCATTAAATTACAAGATATTTTTTCGGCAATAAATAAAGATTTATATAGAATTTTTTCTTAATTCTAACATAAAGATATGGACGACTTTACAATTGCTCTCTCTGAAACCCTCCAGCTCTTATCTCATTTGTTCAATTACAGCGCCATTAACAAACTCGTCCACTAGTTTGCGAAAAGAAGCTACCATAAAAAAAAAAAAAAAAAAAAAAAAAGAAGCAATCACTAAAGTGTGATCTTCATACAGGAAATCTACTAATACAATCACATTTACAAATGAATCCCCCATATTGTTTGGGAGATAAAGTGTTCTTTGCTTCAATAACATTCCAACAGGTGGAACGACATTCTACAGGTTATATTTGATTTGTCGACAATCCGCAGCTTAAATACATACACTATTCCATCAGCCTTGAAATGCAATCCATTTAATACATGCCAACAGGGGGACAAACACTGCCTTATGAATATTAAATATATACTTAGTGGACTGAGGAAGTGAGAAGTGACTGAAGTAAAGTCTGATTGATGATCAAAAATAAATAAATGTAGAGTAAGTATTTATACGCCTGATAAACATTCATATCCATATAGTTGTTACCATCTTATGAGGAATACTTCATCTTTTGTTTGGATATATATATTTCTTAACTGTCCTCCTTCTTCTATAAATATTTATGTTATTAATTTGGATAAATATATATATATATNCTCTTGTGCTCAATTATAATTTCTTAAAACATATTTTGAATTTTATAATATTTATTGTCTCGTAAAGCTATTCCAGGTACAAAAAAAACCATATTAAAAAATGTAAAATTAAAACAATTATTTTATTATTGGTTAAGAAATAAAAGATTCTTAGTTTATATAAAATTACAGGAGAAGATGAAACATTAATCATCAGTTTATTAAAGGAAAAATTATTAAAAATAGATTTATTTAGCTCATCTCTCTGAGTATGAAAGCTCTCATATAGATAGCACAGTTTAAATTTCAAAAAAAGGGAGTTGTTTTTTTTTTAATTTAATTTCTTTCGTTCAAATGAATTTTTTTTTGTGTGCATTTGTCATCATTAAAATCTTTTAAATTTAATCATTCTCGAAGTTGCATAATGTACAAGAAATGCCACCGATACCTTACTTATTTGGTTAGTTTGTCGGTAATGGGAAAATACTTCAAATTTAAATGTAATAAAAAAAGTTACATGTTGTGAACTCCTTTTATATTATTTTTAAAATTTAACCAATCTATTACAGTTATTCTAAGACTTATAAACTTATAACTCTAAAGTGATATTTTGAATGCCAGGTTCTTGGAGGTTATATTTTGAGGATAATCTCTAGGTAAATGAAGCCAGGGTAGTCAGCAAATAGTAGTCAATGTATACATCTATATATACATCAAGGTGCATTATATAGCTGACAGGGACAAGTTGAGAGGGGACATTGCTTCAGCGATACTAAATATTTACTTGGGACGACTCTCAGAGGGGGGAGGGGAAAATACGCTAAAATCTATTTAAAGCGCTTACTCACCCCTTATCGGAATTCGCCTCGCGTTTCGTTGAACGTACAACTGCCTTCAGGAACTCTCCAGCAGGCTTGGGTACAGGTCCGTGGGGCTGGAAGGACTGTCCCCTCTCAGCGCCCTCAGCGCATGCCTCATGGAGGGGGTTCTTATCAATAAGGGGACGATCGATAGCTGGCTTCCCCTACATCGATACTTCTCTCTATATATCGATACGGTATTCAAAACTCACATACAAACAAACAGGAGTTATATCACATTGTAAATAATGGTGTGGTATTTTAAGAAATAGCAAAGGAATGGGAAGATATGTGGGTTGTTTTAAGACTTTTGAGAATTGTTTCCATTCCTTTCTACTAGTCACCAAAAAATGGTAGTCACATAAAAGAGAAATAGTTAGTATATGAAAATACAAACACACAGCAAAGGGAGAGATTCTGTTTGTTTGTCTGCATACGCTCAACAGGGAACAGTATTTTTTACTGAATATCCAGTCATGGAAATGTGAACTTAGGGACAGGACGTCTTCTCTCATCTTCATGATAGCCCTGAAGATGGCTTACAATGTAAGCCGAAACGTTGGCAGATAATCCTTCATTAAAAAAATACATTTTTTTATTTGTGTTTTTTGGATCTACCTCGACCGAACCCCAACTAAAATCATCTTAGAATAATATCTACGGTCAACAAACTCTCTCTTTGAGTATTTTTTACTATTTATTAATTTAACCAACAATGAATTTAATTCTCAATAAAAAGCATAAATACCCCATTTTATTTATATATTTAAAAATAACAAGTTACGCCCAAAACTCGAAATTACATTCTTAATTATTTATCTTAATAAGCGTAAAAACATTTTGAATAATATTTTATTGAAAATAAAATGTTGCTCATATTACACTGGGAAACAATTCGAAACTCAATTTCTGCTAAGTTAGATTTTTTAGCTGTATTCTATAGAATTATGCATGCTGGTTTTAAAACTGTTTTTAGTTTTCTTATACCACGTCACGTTCGGTTTCTATGTGTGGGTGGGGCGCATGCTGGTTTAGTTACGTCTGTTATACTGTGGTGAAACGTTGTGTGTCGGTAAGCAATATTTAGTATTTCGTTACGGAAGTGTGCAGAACTACATAATGTGTTTGAACTGAAACGTTTCCTTATGGCTACCTTTGCTCCAACACGTCCAAAGTGCAAAAATAGCCCCGATTCGTTTTGTTATATATGTGGCAGTTTTACCATTCCCAGTCAAAAGACAAACATCAGTATATTTGTCAGACAGGCATATTTTGCCTATTTTAAAGTGAAACATGGTGATCAAGTTAAAGCATGGGCACCTCATTAAGTGTGTAAACATGTGTTGTGGGTTTACGGATGTTGTCCAAGGGAACACGTGCTAAGCTTCCATTTGGTATACCTATGATTCGGCGCGAGCCCAAAGATCATTCAAGTGATTGTTACTTTGTATAGTGAAAACATCGGGATATAACAAGAAAAACATATGTAATATAGAGTATCCTAGTTTACCGTCAGCTATACGCCCAGTACCGCATTCAGCTAAAGTCCCCGTGCCAGTTTTCAATGAATTTCCCTCTTTGGAAGAAGGGGAATACAGATATGGTGCAAATGAAAGCGACTCCTTTGAGGGTATGGAAGAAAGGTATCAAGGTAGATGGGACGTACATATGATGGCTGACTATTGTTGGAGCATCAAGCGCGAATGTACACAAACTAAACACTCCAGAAAAAGCTACAAACGCAAATTTTTATCTTAATTTTTAAGTACTGTTCATTAATTAAACAATTTTATATGTATGAACTCGATTTAACTTACATTAAATGTTTTGTAAACTGTATATTTGGTACGTTTTTAGTTCATGTTCTTTTACGTGCATGATTTTATGTTTCTGAGGATATCCTCTAGTTTAAAATGTTGATGTGATATACAAAATCTGAGGTTATTCTCAGATTCAGGCGCCAAGAATTAGTGAAAAACAGTGTCAGATCTAACTCAACAAAAAATGTTTTCCCAGTGTTATTGTTTTAAAATGTATTTGATTCTGTTGAGAGCTAAGTGTAATGAAGGCATTGACAATTTTTCATCCTAGACATGGCATAAAAAGAGCCCACTTTCTCAAATCACTTTAACGATTTCAATTAGTAACGAACTCATCCTCAAAAAAATTCTCAATAATTCAGGAGTTTCTCAGCGAAATTTACCTGAACCCTTAATTTTAATTTGTTGGCCATGAAGCAGCAATTAATTACTTTTCTCTGCAAAAATTGATTTACAGAAATAAATGTAAAGAACAAAAAGGGAAACTTGTAAATACATGCATCGACATAATAATCAACACAACTAAAAAGTTAGTGAGAGCACGGTGGTCTGGAGATTAAGCACTTGACTCCTGAGACAAAAGTCCCTCGTTCAATTCTCACAGAGCACATATTGTACTCTTTATTCCTGTGCTTCTGTTTGTAATGACCCAGAAGATTCACGGTGTGTTCCTAGAGAACATCCAGCCGTAATATTGTACCAATTTCAATTTTCATTGATTGAGGAAAATGGTGTGTTGTCTACACTTAATCACTAGTGTGCAATGAGTCGGGAATAACTGCATCCTCCACATGTGTTTCCCGTTTGGGCCTACATGGCCTATTGTGGGAGTGGTTTCTCGACACATAAGAGAGCCTACTACCGGACGTAGTGACGACAATGCAATAAAAAGATAAGTACATTTTCGATAAGGAAAATAAATAAACAAACAATTCACGTGGGTATCATAACGCGACGTTTGAATAATTTCAACGGATCTTCACCTAATCAACTTAGAGAAGATACAAAATTTAAATTATAAGCAAGAAATATAGTCCGTAAAAATCATATTACATATTATATTTATCTTACATGCCCTAGCAATATTTGTTTTTTTTTATTTGCGCTGGTAGCGAATAGGTTTGATAACCCAAATAGTTTTGATAACCCTAGTTGCTATTAACTTCGCTAACAGCGCAAATAAAAGAATGGATACACGATGGGGAGCTGGGTGACTGAGCTCCGAAGATGGAATCATTGAATCTGAAAGCGCTCAGCAAATAGAGGAAAATATATAAAAAGAGATAAAGCTAAGTATTATTTTATTTAAAACTTTATTTTGATAAAAATTTTGCGTNTATATTATAAAAATTTACATTAAAAATTTCAGAACCCTTGAGTTGTGAAACCTCCACATAACCCATCTACTGAGGGGGGCTTTGCATGACACCCTCGCTCATAGTTTACATTAATAATAAACTTCTAGCAGATTCCCTTTACAGAAGTCAAGCTACTCCCTCATTGGTATCATTTTTCAACTTTTGTTTAAAGCATTTTAACTTTTACCTATCTTTTCGGGTTATACTGAAATGTGGTCTGATCAAAATTATGCGTGTCACTCTTTAGCAAATGCATTTTTTAAAATTGGTATTCAAGTATCTTTTTTCCAATCTTCTGGATCATAAATTGGTTGAGTGGGATGAAAGAGAACCAGTTAGATGCCTGTTTTATTACATTAACCCCCCCCCCCCAAAAAAAAAAAAAAAAAAAACTAATTAAGTGCACATTGAAAAATGTTACTTTAAGGGGTTAGGTGGGCTTCTTGTTTTATTTTTGAAATATGGCTACCGAGTTCTGTCATTAGTCTTACTGTTACAAAATATCTCCTCAAGAAGTTGATTGAACTAAGAACATATTTAAGAATGTAATTATTTTACCTTTACCCTCATTGATTTCTCAAATTTTTAAGATCAAATGAGTCATTTACTCTTGTCTATTGTGTCTATATCTATTGTGACCTTATTTTCCTGCTTTCTTTGTAGAAATGATACCTTATTTATTCTATGAATTATAAATGCTGTAATTTATGTTTTGGCTGTATATATAGCAAAGGAAAAATAAATTCTTTTAAATCCTTTCATACTGACAAGTTTAGTTTTGTTATATCCGTGAATTACAGAATAGTCAAGAAAACCTTATAGTTATGAATCAGTTCAGTCAATCACTTGCGAGATATGGTGTATTTGGTAGCTAGAGCTGGATTTAGCTTGCACACTGACAATACTATAGCTACGGTATATATTTGTTTCATTCATTGTCACCTGAATACCCTGAGTACCCAGCTCCTCTTATTATAAATCTATAGTTGGTGTGATTAGATCACTTAATATGAGAAATGATTGCCTCATGGTTCTTGTTCAAAAACTGTTGTCATATGTTTCTAACCTGATACGCGTTTCATTGATGCCACAAAGATTTTTTTTTTTTTTTTTTTAATATATTTAAATATATATATATCAATGCAATTCAATATATGCCTTCTATTGTAGGCGGTTGATTAATATGAAGACAAATTATCGTAGAATCTTCATTATAAAACAGTGTTTAGAAAAAGGTTATTGAAATGATAGATACAAAATTCATTTTACTAAAATTTATTTTCCACATCATTTTTACAAAAATCTCTATTAAGGTTAGAAATTTAAGAAAGTAACTACGAAGGTTGAGCCCCCTCCGTTCACTCTTTCCTCCCGAATATTTCAGAGCCGATCTTAGAAGTTCATTAATGTATAAAAGGTAAGTTCAACCTTTTAGTCCTCCCTAAACTTTTTCTTTCTTTTTTTGAGCTAGCCTCCCTTTCAAACACTTAGGGTCATGGAGAGAGGGTTATCGACAGTTTGCCACCCCATTCTAACCAACTATGGCTCAGGACAAGCTCTTGTATACCGATAAAAGCTTGCCCAGGGGAGGATTCGAACCCGCTGCGTCAGGATTGCGAGACCCAATCGGATATATAAAAATATAGTCCACTAAAAGTTATTAAGCTTCTTTTTTAAAACAGTTTGATAATGACTGATAATGGTCGTTTCATTTACAACATATAGGAACGAAAATCGGTAATTTTAACTTTTCATTGCAAACCATTAAAATTATTCATTTTTGAGAGAAAGAGGGTTTTGAGGCAGACCAAAATTTATGATAAAAATCAATAGGTGTATTTAAAAAAAAAAATGTTAATTTTTTCAAATTTAAGATTCAAATAACTATGAATGGTTTAATCCAATTTAGTACTTTCAAATTCTTAATAGTAATTTTAGAGCATTCTCTAAGCTTATTTAATCCCATTCAACTTCTTATTAGTTATTTATAGTTATTAGTTTCAATGAAGAAACATGACTGTGCCCTAAGAAATTCTTTTAATTTTAAGACACTACTAAGAAAAAAAATTTCTCTGTCGCCGAACCAACTCAATGGTCTGTTAAATTTGATTGGGAAGGTAACCTTAACCAGCGCACTGTGCAGAGTTGGTTTGAAAAATTGGAAAGGAATCAGGGCTCCGAGAGACCATTCGTGGATATTGATGAGGCTCTGCAGGAAGCTGTTGAATCGAATCCGTCCACAAGTACTTGCGAACTAGTCCAGGAGTGTGGTCGAGTGTGTGGAAAGGTACTGTTAGTCGCTATCTACTCTCCATGGGGAAGGTGAAAAAGAGCAGTAGACAGGCCCCTCAATAACCTACTCATCACCAAAGAGGTTCGAAATTTTAGGAAATATATTAAGAAGCCACTCTGAAAAGAGATTTTTCCGGAAGATTGTCCCCCTTGATGAAGAGTGGGTTTAATGACGAATTCCGAATACCCGTAAGCAATGGCGGTTAAACTGCTTTTCTCATTGCTGCAAGGGGGCCACGTGAAAAAAAAATCGAAGCATTGAGTTGTTTTTAATTTTGAAGGTGATATTTATTAAGAATTTGTTCTTGGTGGATGCTCTATGAATTCTGAACTCTACAGTGAACAACTGAAAAGATTGTACTCCATGTTGTCTGAGCGTTATCCTACTTTGATCAACCGAAAAGGTATTGTATTATGCCAACAAGATAATGGTCGTCCACACACTTCCCGTCAAGATAAAGAAAAGTCTTAAGAGCTTCATAGGTTCGAAATCCTGCCTCGCTCTCAACTGTTTCGATCCGTGGCCCATTTTTCTTCAAGGGGAAAGTTTTTATAAATGATTCTTTGACAGCCTTTCCCATTGAATGGTTTCAGAATGGGATCGAGCTATGGGCTAGCAGATGGTTAATGACGGTAGATAACAATGGACTCTGACTATTAATTTCATTTTATATCAAACAAGTAAAAATACAAATATTTTGTTGAAAAACGGTATTTTTTGAAGAGATTGCAGGAATATTGATCACTTTAGGGATTTCGCAAAAAAAGGTTCTCTTGTCAATATCTCAACGAGCACATTCTGTGGTGCCTGATGATAGTGTGTTGATACCGAGACTGATTGCTAATAAAATAAATTAAAACAAGAAAGACAACTTATATCATTCCCGAAGCCTCATATATATATATATA
>KZ807134.1:137672-163882 GCA_000696205.2 Oncopeltus fasciatus
AACTCGATCCCTCTAAATATTCTTCGCTCCACGAAATAGAATTTCAATTTCTCCTCTTTGTACAATTGGATATCAGGAACTGCTAAAATGTATCTTGTTTATTTTTTTTTTTTTTTAATCATGATTAATTGTTTTTTTATTTTTAGTTTTGAGTTTCATTGTTTTTTTTTAGTTGTACTCATTTTCTTTTTGTGCATCTATTTTTTTTTTACCCCATGTGTTTCTTAGTTTTTATTTATTATTTATTTCTTCTGTTTCCGTACTTGTATAATAAATTGTAAATATTTTCATAGTCTGTTGAAAATATTTTATATTATTGGTCTATTATTTATTTGTACTTTTTATTTTATTTGGTGTAATTATGTCAGAATCAGCTATACTGTCATCTGTGACCTATTTGTTATTCTTAAGGACTTGAGTCCCAGAATAAAATTTATTTTTCTTTCTCTCTTCTTTCTGCATTTCACTGTAACTGCTCTAGCATCGCAATTTGCAAAACAATAAAACCAAATTGGATATTTAAGCTTTTTTTTTTTTTTTTTTTTTTTTTGCAGATCATTGGATGGCTGAAATCAATTTGGGGGAAGGGATTTAGTGGGAGACCGAACTCAAAATTTAAAATCTTAATAACTCTTTTATTATTAGCATTGTGAGAAAACGTATAGAATTAAATAAGTCTACAATGTTATTTTAATCATTTAAATACTTTTAAATACTTTTAATCATTTAAATACTTTTTAAATGCATATCAAAAATGATATTTAAGAATTTAATTTTCAGTGTTGGGTAGTTCCTCTTATGTTAAAACAAAATTTTATATTTATTCTTTTTATTTAGATTCATTTTTGGTAGAATCGAAGAAGATGGGTGTTATGGGGGAAAAATTTATAATCGTAATATCTGCATTTTTATTTGAGTCACTAAAGACGATAATAGGTGGAAAATATACTTTGATAGCGCTCATGTTCTTATGATAATAATACATTTTTAGGATGACGTTTGTTAAGGACATAATTAATGAGGTACTGAAGATGAAAGCTGTCCCCACTCACGCCCCGTCAAGACCAAACGTTACTAATCACACTGCCCACTCTCATTGTTCTCTCCGCCTTGTGAATTAAATTTCTTTATTCACTCTTCTGTATTTCCAAATTTTTAAAGAGACTATGGCAAACATTATGTACCTCTTCTGACGGATTTTTTTTTTCATTTAAACTTAAAACAATAGATTTTTATTGTATAGGAACAAGTAAATAACTCCCATACAGTTAAACAGATAGTTTATTATAAATGCTGTTAATCGTTGTGGTAATAAATCACATTACTGAAAATTACTGGAAGAATATTCGCCCCCCCTCCCTCTCTTTTTCTTCATTATTTATTAATTCTTATTTTTATTGCTTTAAAAAAATTAGACATATGATTTCGTTAAGTTAATAGCATTAAAAGAATTATCTGCCGATTTAAAAATAATTAAATTATTCTTAACTTGTTAATGTTTTGGTTAACCTGATCTTGGAATTCATTGTTGAAGTGAAGTTTTGGAATCCATTGAGAACGTTGATATCATATTTTTAAAGTCGTGAATAAGTGTTTATTTTGCGTTTTATTTATGGTTCTCTACTCTATTTATTAATTTTCTTTATTTTCTTTTTTCTTTTTTTAATTTTAGCTTTAATCTGGCAGAATTGGAGATTCATTTTTAACTGGAAGTTTCAGGTAGATACTTGATTGATGGCGGCTGTAATGATTATATTGTGAATATAATTAGCGTATTTATATTTTGGTGTTCTGCTTTAGAATATAAATGTCTGCGATGGCTGACAAAACTCCCTCGGCAGCAGCTTCTCCTCAGCAAATGCCTGCTAACTGGCAGTATAATATGAATATGTACAATATGAATATGTATCAAAATCCTTACATGTAAGTACGTTTTACTCATTCATTGGTCTATGTTTGTCTTTCTTCTACTTGCTATATAAAGATAATGCTCCTCTTAAAGTTTTTATTTTACTTTAGTCTTAAATTACCTCAACTTTGAAGTTATATCAATAAAATGGGTAAAAATGAGTAACTTTAATTAAAATTAAAGTCCTATTATTCAATTTTAGGTTTCTTACTCATATTTATGTTTATATAAGTTATTTATGTAGATAAACTTATAAAAAAATTAATTACATATTCTTATTACTTGCTTTTTGCTATATTATAAAGCAACTTTTATTTTTATATATATATATCCTTGATAGCAGCTCACGCAANATATATTATAAAAATTTACATTAAAAATTTCAGAACCCTTGAGTTGTGAAACCTCCACATAACCCATCTACTGAGGGGGGCTTTGCATGACACCCTCGCTCATAGTTTACATTAATAATAAACTTCTAGCAGATTCCCTTTACAGAAGTCAAGCTACTCCCTCATTGGTATCATTTTTCAACTTTTGTTTAAAGCATTTTAACTTTTACCTATCTTTTCGGGTTATACTGAAATGTGGTCTGATCAAAATTATGCGTGTCACTCTTTAGCAAATGCATTTTTTAAAATTGGTATTCAAGTATCTTTTTTCCAATCTTCTGGATCATAAATTGGTTGAGTGGGATGAAAGAGAACCAGTTAGATGCCTGTTTTATTACATTAACCCCCCCCCCCCAAAAAAAAAAAAAAAAAAAACTAATTAAGTGCACATTGAAAAATGTTACTTTAAGGGGTTAGGTGGGCTTCTTGTTTTATTTTTGAAATATGGCTACCGAGTTCTGTCATTAGTCTTACTGTTACAAAATATCTCCTCAAGAAGTTGATTGAACTAAGAACATATTTAAGAATGTAATTATTTTACCTTTACCCTCATTGATTTCTCAAATTTTTAAGATCAAATGAGTCATTTACTCTTGTCTATTGTGTCTATATCTATTGTGACCTTATTTTCCTGCTTTCTTTGTAGAAATGATACCTTATTTATTCTATGAATTATAAATGCTGTAATTTATGTTTTGGCTGTATATATAGCAAAGGAAAAATAAATTCTTTTAAATCCTTTCATACTGACAAGTTTAGTTTTGTTATATCCGTGAATTACAGAATAGTCAAGAAAACCTTATAGTTATGAATCAGTTCAGTCAATCACTTGCGAGATATGGTGTATTTGGTAGCTAGAGCTGGATTTAGCTTGCACACTGACAATACTATAGCTACGGTATATATTTGTTTCATTCATTGTCACCTGAATACCCTGAGTACCCAGCTCCTCTTATTATAAATCTATAGTTGGTGTGATTAGATCACTTAATATGAGAAATGATTGCCTCATGGTTCTTGTTCAAAAACTGTTGTCATATGTTTCTAACCTGATACGCGTTTCATTGATGCCACAAAGATTTTTTTTTTTTTTTTTTAATGATGAGCCACTAAATATAGCCTCGGCAAAAAAGAAAAAAAAAACTTTTTTTTTTTGACAAATTAGTTTTTAATTCTTCAGCTCCCAAGACCGAAACCCTGACTAACCTCTTCTCATAATGGTCAACTAGTTACCTCCAAAATAAAGCTATTACTAAAAATAAAAAATGAACTTAAGAGAAAGTTAGCAGATACTGTTTAATTCAAAGTAGAAGTACAAAAATTGCTTATATTATAATTCTCAAAATAATATTTTTTTTTATTTTGTTTCATTATATTTATTTTATTTAAACATTGTTACTATTAGCTTAGAAACTATTACTTACAGTAAAATAAGATTTCCTCACATCTTTTGCATCATAAAAAAGTAAGATAAGTGAAATAGTAAATGTGACAGTTGCTCTTATCAGCTTCCAGATTTTTTCCTCTAGAGACATTTTTCTAGAAACGATTACATTTTTTTTTCTAATAATTTTTGTATCTTCATCATTTGTAATTGAATTCAATGATTTTCAAAGTCAAGTCATTTGAACAAAATTTAAAATGATTTTAATTGATAAATAAATCAATTAATATTTTCTGAATTTATTTAGTTTCCTACAATTTTTGTAATTAACAAACTGTGAAATGCATAGTGAAATAGATTTTTAAATGCCTTATGAATACAAATTATTCGAATAATTTGGAATAATTTTCCATGTTAACAGCATTTTTAAATGGTTTAAGCATTGGTGAATCGCGTAGTATCACTTTATCAGTTATCAAATTAATCCTATTTTCTTCATGTTAATATTACACTTTAAAAAAAAAGTAAGGGGTGAAAGGCTTATCTCAAAAGTAACAGATTATATCAGATAGGCATCAGTAGTAACAGTTATAGTCCTTAGTTGTAGGTTAATGGGAGATATGATCATCTTTATCGTAAATCACTGAATGAAAATTAACTCATACAATCTTCGGTAAAGATTAGTATATTATATGCAGTTAAGTATTGTTTGCTGAATAGAAGCTAAATTTAGTTCCTGCCAACCTTTAGGAAGTGAGTAGCGATCCGACAGTTAGCTGTCTGTTGTCTTTTCTACTCTATGCTGGATTAAGGTTATTCCTTACTTGATTGAGGTTTGTAATTTGGTAGGTCCTGTTTTACTTCTTAAAATGCTATGTCTAGTAGCTTTTAGGTTATTAATGGCTGTATATTGTATTTATGAATTGTATTAAGCTAATATATATTAATATAATTTCATTGCCCCTTCACTGATGTAAATACTTAGAATAAGCCATCTAATTACCTCTTCTAGGGTTAACAAGAAGATTATATAAGCATGGTGGGTTATACTTGAACTCTGGGTCATCTTTCATTTTTAGAAGTTTTTTTTTTTTTTTTTTTTTTTCTCATAATGGAGGGCAATCAACTTCTACGTTATTATGCCCTATAAATACCCTTTAATTTATTTACTATAAATTAGTTAATAGAAGACAGGAATCAGGATTATTTTGACTACTATAACAACATAAATATAAGAAAAATAACCTAAATTAATGGATTAATTGATAACGTTAGTTTTTTTGTTTTTTTTCCTTTTTTTTTCTTTCTCTTTTTCTTCTCTTTTTTCTTTTTTTTTTTCCTCTCTTTTCCTTTTAGAAGGTTGTTCTCAATGTTTGGTTCATAAATTTATAGTACATAATGACTACATTATAATCAATATACATTTTGCTAATTAATAATTTTAATACATTTCATACCTTCTTTTTATATATAAGTAAAGAGTTAAATTGTTGTCTCACATAATATTATTTTTCCAGGTATAACCCAGCATACCAGGCTCAGTATTATCAATTCTATGGGGTAAGCTTTTATTAATTATTGTCAAAAATAGAAAAGTAATTTCTGCAGCAATATTCATCAAATATTTTTAAAAAAAAGTTATTTACTCATCATTTACAAAATGTGTGTCTGAAACATTTGAAATTACTAAATTCTAAACATGTATCTATTATCAGAATGATAAATTGGTTTTCCTACTTTGTAGAGTAAACATATTTTATTTTGTTTTTGTTAAATTTGCAGAAAATGGTGAAATGCTTATTCTAATCTTAACAGCTCAATTTAGAAAGTTGTTAATATTTCCATTGTTCCCTGTTAATTACTTTATTACTTGGCTATTTTAATTGAGATTTTATTATTTTAACAAGTTTTTATTTATTTTCTTCTTATTTTTCCTTGTGATCAACTTAAAATATTGTTTTGTTTGACTCAATTCTTGTGAATTTTTCTTAGTGTTTTTTGCTTCACATCTCTGAACACTGATCAACAGTCTGACTTTATTCAAATTATTTTTTTTTTTTAGTAGATTTTATGATTTTCTTCTCTAAACACTGATCAATAAGAAATTCATCTGATTTTATTCAATTATGAGTCGTATTTTACTCAAAACTAATTAACAATTTTGCTAAAATTTATGATGGAAACTACATCAAATAGAATTACATTAAGCTCCTTACCATCTTTACTTAATTCTATTCAGTCTAGCTACTTTAATCAACAACCTTATATAATGTTAAATTACAAATGCTAGAACTGAAAAGATTAGCACCTATTGGTTTGGGTTTTACGCTATTTTGGCCTATGTGAGATGTTCATTCTCTTATTAAGATCATATCTCACTCCATTGTTTGCTCCTAGAAAGATAAAGATGATCTTTTCCATAATTTCTTTAAATTTACTGTGTGATAATAATGGATTCAGAATCAGTAATTTATTAAGTGTGGAAGCTTACATATAATCTTTATTAAATTATGAACTTTATATTATATATATGCAATTTTATTAGTATTATAACATTGAGTGTGCCATTATAGAATCATTACTCTTTGCTTTTATTTTTACCTTAATTTAACTCCAGTTTGTGAAGTTAATAAATGTCCTTCAAAGAACTTGAATACTCGTTGGCCATATATTCAAGGTGGGATAGGTACTCGTCCACCAAATTTATTCTAATACACAATAGGCATACTCCTCCACCAAATGTATTCTTAATAATACACAATAAATATGGAATTTAGATTTCATTTATGTCTTTACTTTATTTACAACATACTTTCAAAAAGAGTTATCAGTGTAAGGACATCCATCATTCTTTAAGCTATTTGCTGGGGCAGTTGATTTAAGTTGTTGGGGGTGAGCCTTATGTGATGGCCTTGTCAGTATACTAAAATTAAAAGAAGACCAAAAACTAATTTCATTTTTGGAATTTACTATCACCTGAGAATAGGCTATAAATGTCATTGAAGATTTTAATTGTTAATGAGAAAGCTCTAGCTAATGTTTCTACTCTTATTATGAATAGAGCTGATCTTTTACCATAAGCCATAGGGCATAATAAAACTTGAAAAAAAAAAAAATTAAGACCATAAAATAATTTACTAAATTTAAAAACTAAGAAAGGACTCATATGTCAGGAAATGTGTCTTATACTCTAAATTATTTCTTAATCGTTTATCTCATGCTAAAAAATATTTTACAAACAATGAAAGATTAGCAAGTTCAGTTTTGTTCCTATATCTTTTTGCAGTAACACAGACAAACAATTGAATTAAGATAATTAGTGTAGCATTGTAGTTTGTCACTTGATTATCATTCAGGCAGATACCGTTCGCAGGTCTTTCTATTGTTAATTAGTGGTAACATGCTTTCCTTTGTTTTTCTACTAGATATTTTTACTACTATTATTATTTTTATCATCTGCTAAACCAAAAATTATTACTTATAAGATGTATGAACTTTAGCAGCAGAGGATGCCGACAAATGCATGGAGTGGATATAGGGGGTTCACGCCTGGAGGCCAATTGCAGGCTTGGGGGTCTCCTACTCAACAACTCCAGCAGCCACAAGTGCAAACCCTCCCTGAGGTTCAGCCTCAACCTGTTGCTCCTCCAGAGCAAGCCCAGCAGATGACTGATACTACTAATTTACAGGTAATCTAATCAGATGATCTTTCTCCTTAGAACTATATTTGTGATGTCTGTTGAGTTTAGATTGTCATTGTATCTAAACAGATATAGATACAAATTTCAATTGAAAAAAAAAATCAAGAAGAAGACTATTATTTAGGTATAGAGAAAGGAAGGGGTTGGCTTTGTATTGAATGTTTTGCTTATTTATTATTTTTCACTAATAAATCTAAAAAATAAAGCTCTTCAGAATTTTTTCAATAATATGAAATAAATATTATATTTTTTCTGTAATAAAAAAAAATATAACACTTAAATTCAAAAGTGGAGTTAATTCAAGTGAAAGTAGCCTTAAACCTTTCTATAGTTTGGATATCATTGATTGAATTAGATCAGCTGTAAAGAAGATTAAAAACTTCCATAAAATGTATTTTAATGCTCTTTTTTTTTGTCGTAATCAAGAATGCGAGAAGATGAGTATGAGGACATAATATTTTTTGAATTCTGTGGAATTAGAAAAATATTTATGGTTTTACTTCTTGTTGATAGGTTTTCTTTGACTAATCTTATTATTTTCTGAGAAGTTAATTTATTTAAAGAAAAAAAAAAAAAACTTTTATGCAACACACAATTTCAGATTTATCTTGTAGGTTTTTAAATTGGTTTTAAGAAAAATCTGATTTCATTGAGTCGTGGTTTTTAAACATGTCAATTCATAACATATTTTTATCCTTTTGGAAATGTATAAAATTCTGCTTTCTTGTCAGAAATATGAAAATGAAATGAACACTTTATTACCTTATGAACTAAAACTTGCTGAATTTCTTTCTTAATATAATATGAATTAATAAATACAAAACAAAAAAGGTAAAATTTATTGCAATTTGTTGAATGAATTTGTTATGATTCCTGGATTTTGGCAGCATGGCAAAAATATAAAGAGCAATATAAATGATTAAAAACTATCTTATAAATGCTAAAACATTATGATTTTTAGAATTTATATGATATTTTAATCAGTGAGCTTCATTTTAAAATAATACTTCAAATGGACCTTATCCAGATTTTCCATCATAGTGTACAATAATTTATGATTAAGTCGGGGCAACTTTAATAAGCTTGGTTTGTCAGTGCACATTAAATAAGCAAATATTAAATTATTTTATTAAATTTAATGGAACTACTTATATTAATGGCCAGCATTAAGAAAGAAAATATACTTTTCTTTTTTTTAAATATAGAATAATGATATTACTGGGGAACAATTTTAAACTCAATTTCTGTTGATTTAGATTTTTTTAGCGGTTTTCTATAGAATCAGGCATGCTGGTTTCAAAACTGTTTTTAGTTTTCTTCTATCACGTCACGTTCGGTTTCTATGTGGGTGGGGGGCATGCTGGACTAGACCTGTCTGTTTAGTTATGTCTGTTATACTGTGGTGAAACGTATGTCGGTAAGCAGTATTTAGTATTTCATTACGGATTTGTACGGAACTACATTGTGTGTTTGAACTGAAGGGTTTCCCTATGGCTACCTCTGCTCCTACACGTCGAAAGTGCGAAAACAGCCCCGATTAGTTTTTAAAATATATATGTGGCAGTTTTACCATTCCCAGTCAAAGAACAAATATCAGTACATTTGTCAGACAGGCATATTTTGCCTATTTTAAAGTAAATCTTTGTGATCAAGATCAAGCATGGGCACCTCATAAAATGTGTTAACAGTGTTGAGGGTTTACGGATGTGGATCAAGAGAACACGTGCTAAGCTTTCATTTGGTATACCTATGATTTGGCGCGAGCTCAAAGATCATTCAAGTGATTGTTACTTTTGTGAAAATATCGGGATATAACAAGAAAATCAAATGTAAAATAGAGTATCCTAGTTTTCCGTCAGCTATACGCCCAGTACCACATTCAACCGAAGTTGAAAGCCAGATTTCAATGAATTTCCCTCTTTTTAAGAAAGGGAATACGAATATGGCATTTAAAAAACCATTGTTAAAGACTGTCTTGAAAATACACGAGCAGTGAATTACTCCAAAATTGTCCAGCAATTCTTGGAAAGCTTCCAAATGCTAGATTGTAACATGAGCATTAAATTGCATTCTTTACACAGCCACCTTGCTAATTTCCCGGGCAAGATTCATTGCAATCTTGGTGCAATGAGTGATCAATGGGTGAGCGTTTCTATCAAGATTTGAAGGTCATGGAAGCAAGGTATCAAAGAAGATGGGACGTACATATGATGGCTGACTATTGTTAGAGCATCAAGCACGAATGTACTGTAACTAAAAACTCCAGAAAAAGCTACTAACGCAAATTTTTATCTTAATTTTTAATTACTATTCATTAATTAAACAATTTTATATGTATGAACTCGAGTTAACTTACATTAAATGTTTTGTAAACTGTATATTTGGTACGTTATTACTTTATGTTCTTTTAAATGCATGATTTTTATGATTTCTGAGGATATCCTCTAGTTTAAAAAGTTGACGTGATATACAAAATCTGAGGTTATTCTCAGATTCAGGCGCCAAGAATAAGTGAAAAACAGTGTCAGATCTTACTCAACAAAAAATGTGTTCCCCAGTGTAATTTTTAAATTTTGTTAAAAAACTATACCCAATTTGACCCACCCGAACCTCTTCATTTATAACCCCTATTGGTTAAATAAGGTACATTAGGTTACGTCAAAGAAAAAAAATTCATTATAATTATTAGTAACACTTCTCATGTCAATTAAGAAGCCCTTGTAACTTATTTATAAATTCCTTAAATTACTAAAATCTTTTGATTCTATGATTGCAAAATAACTTTGGTACAGTGAAGCAATCTGGAGCAATTCAAGAAAATTTCATATTCTATGTATTTTTAGGTGAGTAAAGGAAGGGGTATGACCTCAGCTGTGTTGTTCTTATTTTTAAGATTTGAAAATTACAGAAATGTTTGTTTATACAGTTTATAAGCTTAATACTAAAAAAAAAAAAAAAAGAAAAAAAAAAAGACGTAAAATCAAGTAAAATCCTGACCTCATTTGAGGGAAACAGGTGTGTTGATATATCTGTTTTTTGTTTTTTTTTGTGAATGCTTCTTTCAATGTGTACAACTTTGATTAGGAATAAGTGCTGTACTGCCTTTGCTTTATATCATAATAATTCCTTTTGGCAAATTTTTAAATCAATGTCCCATCAGATTGCTAAATTTGAGGTTAAGGTAGCTTTTGGAATGAATATTTTTCCAATCATCATTAGAAGTCTTACAGTTTTTAATTATGTGAAGATTGGCTGCATCCTTTGCCTTCTTTTAGGCATCCTTCCTGTGGATCATAAGCCCACTATGAGGAATGTTTTCAAGCGAGCCCTATCAATCTGTTCTAACAAGAGAATTTATATAATGCTAGCATGGCTGAATAAAGTTTCTAATAGATATTCCTGCTTTATTAGTATTATAAAAAATAATAAATAATTTTATGTAATTAGGTTTTTCAAATCTATTATTTTCACTGATGGCTTTAGTTTTATTCTTTTCATAAGTATAGATCATGCTTCTAGCTCAAGACATTTCCTAGGAGGAAGCATTACTACCATAAATACTTGGTATTTATTTTCATTTTAAGAAACAAATGAGCAAATTGAAAAAAAAAAAATATGTTAGTTAAGAAGCTCTACTTAGTTAGTTAAGAAGAGTTGGAAATTTTAAGGGAGTTATGTCTTATGAAAGTTTCTTGGTTTTCTCCAGGGACTACTAAAGGATACCTATCTGCACTGAAATTATTTCTTTGGCCTCATTAACTGTCCTAATTTAATTGCCCTGAGGGGACCATATCAGTTTTATAGACAGACCACTATATATTTTAATTTCTCCCTAAATTGGGTAGATGGGTGCAACTAAGTTAGTCAGATATTTGTGGAGGAGAGATGTACCCTAGAGAATGTTACAATGAAGTTTTTTTGTTTTTTTTTAAATATTTTTATGTGCCTTGAAATGTTTAGAGATAGGGTTAACTACTTAGCACTTTGTAGATAACTTCTACAGAAGGCACTAAAATAATTTAGAAGAATTAAAGGTAAGACCAAGCAATATCTTGGCCAAAGACAATAGAGCTCCAGGAAGGAAATAATTGAGCAGCTGATGTAAAAGTGCATCTAAATTCAACGCTCGTTTCAAAAGGAGTTTAGAAAAAAATATTTTTGTTTGGAAAAATCAACATGCCTTACAGAGAGTCGAAAAAAGTTCAAGGAAATTATACTTAATCTGATAGATGTAGAAAAAAAACTGGTGAGTAGGAAAACTGTGTCTTTAATGAAAATGTATGCATAGGAGGAGGATATCATTGGGATCTAAATATTGCAATTTTTCAGCCCTGCAGACGGCTAGTACTGCTGACAGAAATATTAGTATTATTGAATAAATTCTTGTTAATTTCTTGGTACAAATTTTTTCTTAACTCCTTTTGGACCGAACCTCAAGTAATAAATTCACTGAGTTTGGCCTCATTAACTGTCCTATTTTATTGAAGAAGTCTAATACAGATAAATAGCTGTTAATAAATAAATAAATAAATTATTCAGCTTTTTCTAAAATATATTTATTCTTTTCTTATGAAAATGCATTTTACAAGCAATATTAGTTGTATTACTTCTATTCCTCTTTCTAAAAAAAAAAAAAAAAAAAAAACATTACCTACATCTGATATTGATGAAATAATAAATAATAAAATAATTCTTTATTTGCTGTACTCTGGAGAACAGTTCATAAATATGTATCAAGGAAAGCTATTTTCTATGCAAACTGTAAGATTATAAATATTTGTAAACATTGGTATTTTATCAACAGCTATAATAATTAATGAGAACTAGAAAAAATAACTGTAACTCAACTTATATTTTGTTGCAAATTTTATTTAATCACTAGGCGCTAGATGTACTACAGATGGCACATGACAACTNAGCAGATGACTGATACTACTAATTTACAGGTAATCTAATCAGATGATCTTTCTCCTTAGAACTATATTTGTGATGTCTGTTGAGTTTAGATTGTCATTGTATCTAAACAGATATAGATACAAATTTCAATTGAAAAAAAAAATCAAGAAGAAGACTATTATTTAGGTATAGAGAAAGGAAGGGGTTGGCTTTGTATTGAATGTTTTGCTTATTTATTATTTTTCACTAATAAATCTAAAAAATAAAGCTCTTCAGAATTTTTTCAATAATATGAAATAAATATTATATTTTTTCTGTAATAAAAAAAAATATAACACTTAAATTCAAAAGTGGAGTTAATTCAAGTGAAAGTAGCCTTAAACCTTTCTATAGTTTGGATATCATTGATTGAATTAGATCAGCTGTAAAGAAGATTAAAAACTTCCATAAAATGTATTTTAATGCTCTTTTTTTTTGTCGTAATCAAGAATGCGAGAAGATGAGTATGAGGACATAATATTTTTTGAATTCTGTGGAATTAGAAAAATATTTATGGTTTTACTTCTTGTTGATAGGTTTTCTTTGACTAATCTTATTATTTTCTGAGAAGTTAATTTATTTTATAAGATTATGATCTTAAAAGTACAACCCAGTTTTTCAATTCCTGATTGTTTGGTTCATGCATTAGTACAGGAATACTCTTAGTACATGACTTATTCAATTGTATTAGTTTTCCTAAGTCTTAGAGAGATTGAGCGATGAAAGATAAGCTCTTATTTTCAACTGTTGGATGCGTCAATTTTAGACTATATCCATTACAAAAATATCAAAGCATTTAAAAACAAACTCATAGACGAAAGTCAGAAGTTTCTAACTGGAAGAGGGAGTGTAAAGAAATAAAATAATTTAATTTGTGTCTCCCATCTACCAGCAGTTGAGATAAACAAACTGTCTGTTCTGTAGGAAATGTTTTTGGGCACTTAAATAACTATCGGGTTAAAACCACACTAAATGTGTCATTATTATTCTTTGAATGTATAAAGTGTTAGTAAGAATAATTATTGTGAACACTTTGTCATTACTATAGTGTGATTTAATATTTATAGCATGAAATAATTTTTTTTTAAATTCACTACTATTACTGAAGAAATGAAAAGATACATAATGAGTTCCATTCAGCTATGGTTCTGTATAATTACTAAATTCTTCCTGAATTATTCCTTTCTAAGAAACAATTAGTAGGAAATGTAAGTGATGATATTTTTCATTATTGATGATGGTTCAAAGTTCCCAAGTCTTATCAAAATTCCTTGGGATTTGTTTGAATATTCTTTTCAAAAATTATATTTATTAATCATCTGTAGTTTAAACTATTTTTTTGTGTGTTTAAGGACTTTCTTATTATATGGCTAGGTTAATTAGGTTAAGAAAATTTCTTTGAAAAATCTTTTGTTACAAAATTTAACTTAACAAAAGATTAAATTTTATAATGAAAGATTTTGACTTTTAAAGTTTGTTTTAATGGCATAATAGTATTAACTATTTACAATTAATATTATCAAAAATCTGAATACCCATAAGCAATTGCTAGATCACAGTCTTAACTGATTTTCCGGTTGCTGTGAAGGAGACAATGTAATAATAAAAAAATTCATACTTTTTATTTTTTTTTTTTTTTTTAATTTTGAAGGTGTTATTCATCTCAAATTCGTTCCTGATGGACTCTCTCAATTTGTTTTAAATTTTAAACTCTACGGAGAACAACTGGAAAAATTGTATGCGAAGTTGTCTGTTTTTTTGACTGTACAAATTATTATTAAATGTTTTTTGTTGGGGGTTGCCATTGCCAAGGCAGATAATTAAAAAAATACACATTCTATTAAATTGTATTTTTTGGATCTACCTTGACCAAACCCCAACAAAAACATATAATAATTATATACATTTATACTAAGAAATTGTGATTAAAATTTTTTTTTGAGGAGGTCATTGGTGCTACTAGTTAATATTATTGAAATTTAAACTTTCTAATTCATCGATGTGGACTGTGGGGAGAAAGAGTGACTTGTTATGAATGTTTTTATCAATACATGTGTCTATAGTTCATTAAAAAAAGTACATTTTTGTAAAGACTAAGACTGGACAATGACACAACTTGATTTAATTTATTTGAAATATAAAGTTTTAATAACCAATATTCCTGTTAGCCATATTTTTTTTATTTCTTATTCAAGAAGGATGAATGTTGTCATTTAAATAGTAAGTAAATTAAAAAAAAATTATAATATAAGTGTTAAAATCTAGTTCCAAACATTAATATGCTTTATATGTTAATTTTATATACATGTTGTACTTGCAACTTTAATTGTAGAACAGGTTCAGATAAATGAATGAATTATTATATTAAAATGCTAGTGTATATAGTGGAAGAACATATTGTTTGAAATGTTCTTCCACTATAAACAATTTGTATTGAATTTTGCAAGTTTACTAAGTAGAACTTGTGCATTTTAATATTTAGATACTTCCAGTGCAATGATTATTTTAAAAATTGATTATATTTTGAGGGTAAAACTGAATTACAAGACTATACTGTTTTTGAAGTGACAGTGGCTAAATGAAAATAATTTCATTTTGTGTGTGTGTGTGTGTGTGTGTGTGTATGCACGTACGTGCGTGAATGAGTGCGTGTGTGTGTGCGTGCATGCGTGGGTGCGTGTGTGTGTCTGTATATGTGTATATATATATNTCTAATCCTACCTGCTAGATACCAAAAATGAAATGTGTGTGTGTGTATATATATATATATATGTATATATATATATAATTGTGTTGTATCAAAATCACCATGAAGCATGTATTTAACATTAAACCACAGTGTTCAACTAATTTGAAACTATTTAATAAATCAAATATATGTAAATTAAGTGTAGATTTGAATTAAAATTTAGTTCAATTAAAATTTAAATCTGTTTATGGATGTAGGTTTAGTTTTTATTGAATTTATTTATTGAATATGTACAGTGTTAAAATTTATTGTTTTTTTTTTAAATTTCTAAGCATTGTTTTTCTAACCAATTAATAATGGTATTAAGAAAATATTATATTTTAGCAATGTGACAGAACTAATGAACTGCCCCCATTACCTCCTGGACCTCCACCATCCAATCCAGCTCCACCAGGCACCCAAGATCCACCTCCTCCTCCCAGGCCATTTCTTTTACGTAAGTACCTATAAAGCAGATATTGGGGAAATAACAAGTTTTCTATCAAATTTGTATCAAAATTTAATCTTTTAATTGCCCTTTGGATGCTCTTAATCAGTTTTTTTTTTTTTGCCTAAACAGTCTCTTATCTCCAAGACTCCTGCGTTGTCTAATAACCAGTGTATGCTTGTTAGAAGTAATTGAATTGGGATCCATGTCTCATTCTTACTTTTATTGTTCAGCAATAAATAATTAGAATAGTATGCTTATGTGTAAATGTCAATAGGCCACAGATTTAAGTATAAAATTTTGGCAAAATCTTTACATCTATAACTTATATTTGACACAATTATAACAAAATAACTGTTTATTATAACAAAATTAATTAGGAGGTGAAGGTGAATTACAAAATGTAATTAATCTCTGCCAAAGAAATAAAACTTTTTTATTCCTAAAAATCATGAAAATAATTAGTTGTTTTTGAATTGTATAAGATGTTTTAAGTTATTTATTATGAATTTTCCATTTTTATATTTGTGGTGAGTGTACTCGTGCTTGAGCTTGTCTTTGAGGATGGGATCATACACCCCAGGATGTACAATAATAAAAACTAACTTTAGGTGCAGAAACATGGATTTTATTCAACTGTATTAAAAGCATACTTATTTCTATAGATTTTATTGCTAAAATATCTTACCAATTAGTTATAAGTCTATCTCTTACTCCTTTTCTGGAAGAAATTTAGTCCAAATAATTATTCATTTTACCCAAAATGAAGTAATTAATGAGCTAACCCTTTATATCGTATACCAATTTATAATTTTTAAACTTTTTTCAATTATATGCTTTAAATAGTCGAATATGGTTTAGCTCCAAATTAAAAAAAATGTTTACTTCACAAGTTTATTTTAATTAGAATATATGTATAATCAAGTTTTTTCATCAAATATTTTACTAAATATTATTTTTTTATATACCTCCCTTCTTGTTAATAATAACTCTTTGTAGATTAAATGAACAACTAAAAAAACGTATTTATCAAGTTGAATTTTTTTTGGGTATAGATAGAACTTGTCTAAGGATTTTTATTCTACATATCTTTTAAGTCTTAAAAAATCAGAAATTTTACATCATACAAAACAATTTTTATAGCTTAATTCTATCAATTAATTTTTTCAGGAAATAATAAGCCAAAAATATAACCAAGGAGCAAGATATATGTTTTAATGGGAGAATTAGTAGGTGATTATATGGAATATTCTCAGATGTACAGAGTTGACATTTATAAAAGGTTAGACCCTTGTATAAATGGTCTTGAAAAGTCTAAATGTTTAGACATTCATAAATAAAATAATAAATGATTATTTTCAGGCTTATTTACATTATACTTTGGTAAAAACCCTGACAATCATTGTATATATTTTCTTTTTTAATAAAACAAGTTATGTCCAATGCTAAATAATATTCATTCGAAGTTTATTTTTTATGCTGTAGAGTGTAATAGATTACTAGTAGAAGGAGGAAGATAAATTTCATATAACATTCCTGTTTATCTTATATTTGATTAAAATACTTCTTTTTGCAGAAACTCCTACTACAACCCCTATTCGTTTCAATATGAATTCTATCAGGCCAAGAGCCCCTATAGTACAGACAAACGCACTGGGAGTACGGCCACTGAGCAAGAAGCAAAGGAAAAAGAAGAAGAAGCAGCTCCAACTCCTTCAACAACAGCAAGTGGCTGCCTTAGCTGCTGATGATGAGGAGGAAGAAGATGAGCTTGGGGAGACTCCTCCATTACCTGCCAGTCCTCCGCCACCACCTCCACCTCCTCCCCCAGTGTGTGCTCCACCCCCACCTCCTGCCATTCCTTCCCTCCAGTCCTGCTCTGCTCTTCCCTCATCTTCCCCCGCCCTTATTCATCATCCCCCTGGATATAAGGATGGAGGAAATGATTGGCCACCCTCTCTCAGGTAACTTATATTATCAAGCTTATTTTTTACCTGCTTAATTATACCAAAATCTATTCTACAGTTCGCTAGGGAATATTAGATAAATAAGTTGAATTTGAAGATTTAGGAGTGGGTTTACTAATGTTTAGAAGATTTTTTAGAATTTTGGTATGAAAGTAGTTAATAATGAAGTATCAGTTGTAAGCTGTTATACTGCACTGAGAGTTTGGAAGCTAAAAAACATATTTGCCTAGGTTAAAGAAAGGAGACCACTTAAAAATATGATTGTTCTGTGCAATTCACAGTTGAAAAGTAATGCCATTTAAACATTTCAGTGATTTTAAAATGCCTAACCCATTAATTCAACTCCTTTACAGAATTATGCATAATACCAACATAATTGAAAACTGAATACTAAAGTTTATAAATATCAGTTCAGGATTCTTTGGGAATAGCATTATATGCCCTGTAGCGGACTTCTTTTTTAGTGGTAAAAATTATCACAATTTGAGTCAAAGTTAATGAGCTTTAAATAATAATAACCTTTTTATGAACCAAAAAGTTTTTACTTTAGTCAATGTTTCAGCCTGAATTTCAGGCCTTCTAAAGGGCAGGATGAATAACGAAGGCTGAGAGCCATGTACACTGTGTGAACTTACTCATTATTGAAAAGAAATGGCTCCCCCCCCCCCTTCATTGTTTATTTATCTGAAGAATGCCTGAAATTCAGGCTGAAACATTGTTCAAAATAGAAAGTTTGATCGACTGAAATGTTTTTATTTAAAAATCAATGACCGAGAATCCCAAACATTATATAATACTTATTTTTTATTTTGGAAAAATTAGTCAGGGTTTGGGACAGGATCAGAAAAATAAAATTCTCCAAAAATATTGGGTGATGATTTTATTATTGCCTTGTATGTCACCATCAGGGCGATAGTGATATCTGGAGAGATCTCCGAGGGAGGTTTGTAGTCACACTGCCTGACAAAATTATAGACCACCTTTATTTTCCTGTTTAAAATTAATGGCACAAGCCTATTTCTAATTAAAGAAAAAGGAAAAATCACATTTAATGGCCGCAACAAAAATATTGGCCAGTTTATTTATATTCTTATTAGCTTTTGTCTCTTTTAGTTTAGAGTATTTGTCTCTTTAATGATGTGTTGAACCGCCATTTCTTTCCAAGACTTTAGTCAGTCATTTTGGAATGGATTAAAAAGTTTCTTTGTATACTTTTGATAAATATGGACCACTTTTCTACAATGCAAGAGTTCAGTTCTTCTATTGAGTTTAACTGTCTCCCTTGACCATAAACTGCTATAGAAAGTTCTCCCCAGCAGTTCTCAATAATGCTCAGGTCTGGTGATCGCACTGGCTAGGATAAGATGGAATTATTTTTGCAGCTAACAAATTTTTTTACTATGCGAGCTGTGTGGACAAGTGAATTTTCTTGCTGAAAGATGAACCGCCCTCGAGCTATCTCTTCTCTTAATAAAAATTGCTCCCGTATGATATCTATATATTTTTTTGCATTCAATGTTGCCAAACAAAATACTAATTCTGTCTTTCTTTAGTGTCCTATCCTAGAATTATCCCAGGCCAAACCATAATGCCTCCTACTCCTATTTGACACTTGCTTAAATATATTTTTCTTTTCACAAATCATGAAAATAATATCAACATCTATATATATATGTAGCTTATAATAATAAGCTATTATATATACCTCTATTTAAATTGAATTGTTATTTATATGGAATTAGGTGATATGTGTAATATTTCTTACTTGATAAGAGTACTGTAGGTTATGTGAATATTTGGAAACAGCAGGGTAGGGCATTAACAGAAAAACTTTTTTTTCTTGCACATCAGAATAAATAAAATAGCCAAGAAGGAAAGGTAGGTTAAAAAAATAAAAATGGAATACAATACCTTTATTATTGTTAAGATTTACAAAGAAATTTAAAGAACACAGTAGGTGAAAATTTAATTTTCTAATACTTATATCCTAAACCATTTTATGGAAAATATTTATAATGTAACTTTGTGGGCTGGGTTGCCTGATTTTTTTTAAATACAGAAAACAATTTGGTTGGTAAGGCTTTCTCTTGCCAACTGTTAAATAAATTTACTTCTGGTTGAAAATGGAAGATTCAGCCATATAAGATCAAATTATTCTAGGTTTAGTTTTGCTTATATCTACTAATGTTTATATAACTTCTTGAAAATATGATTTTGTTTGAGTAATATACTCTTTTATCAAGAAGAAAATATTTTATTTTGTATAATATTTTTGTTAAAATCTCTTGAGGGAGCTGTGCTGGCTGATTTGTTGAATTCATAATAGAATATATTTGAATAGTCCATTGGATATGGCAGTGGAATCCTTCACAATGTGAGTAAAATCCTTTCAGTTCACAGTTTCTTTCTGTGCTTTTCTTTGGAATTACCCGGGGAATCTTTGGTTTGCTTCTAGGAACACCTAACCATAATTAGATACACTTCATTGAATGGGAAGAAATCAGACGATCACACACTCTAGTGTGCCATGTTTAGCGAACTAACACATTCATAACATATATTTTATCTCTTGGGCATCTATGGCCTGTTGCAATATGATATTAAAATTATACTTTTCTTATTACGAGGTTTTATAAAATTTAGTTTAATATGGAAAAAGTCCCTTCCTCCTCCTCTCACCCCTCCTTTATTTCTTTATTTTAGTGATAATAATAAGAATCTCAAAACTCAGCTCTAAGCAGATGTACAGGTTTCTTAAAAAAAATTGTTTATGAAAATGATCTATGATTTTTTGTTTAATAATACAACTATTTTTTTTTTTTTTTTTTTTTTTTTTAGAGAATATGTGAACAAATGCTATTCCAAGTGTGTGTCAAAAATAGATTCTGACAGAGTCGGAGTGATCCTTAAAGGAAAAATAATGAGAGCTACTAACTCAGGGACTTTATGGTCTAAAAACTGGGTTGAAGAGCCTCTTCCTTTGTAAGTGCTTAATTTTTCTCACATCTAAAGCATAAAATTGCTTTCTAATTTTAAAATGTTATGTTCAATCTCTAATTGACATTTGTTTTCCATAGAATATTTTCTTGAAATTTTTTTAAAAGTTTCCCTGATTATTAAGAGGGAAGGGAATGAGGCCTCATGATATTTATTATTTTTGGATTATTTAAATTTTGATTGTTGTAATCTCTTTGTAATCTTGCTCTTTTCAACATCTTGCTATTTAATCTGTTAACTGAGCAGGACGTATAAGTCCATTAAAAGTAGCTCAGGAGGTGTCAGTAGTAAACAGTACATGCTATTGTTTACATTTGACATATTTATATGTCCCGCTCGTTTTACAGTTTAATAGTCTTAGTAGTAGCGTTAATGGCAAGGCATTTGAATCTTGCTATTTTGCTGAATAAGCATTATCTCAGCAGTACACAGCACTAACAACTATCTTTGGCAGAGCTTAAACTTTAAGCTTAAGTACTACTTATTACCAGTAAGTCCTCATTATTAATTAGTTTCTGCTTCGGATGTAATTCTGTCTTAAAACGTTTCTGAAAAGCGCTTTAGACTTAGTTTTTACTTAGGGAAATTAAAAGGTAAAATGAAATTTATACTTTCAATCAGTATTATAATACTAAATATACTTCCTACAGTGGAGGAAGTATCTTTTGTAAGCTTTTCAACTTACATATTGGGAAGCAATACAGTTTTTGAAGGTCAGATTGTACATACATTTTGTGAATGAATATAAAACTAACTAAAAAAAAAAATAACTGTAATTATTTTGGAGGACCTCATATCTTGGGCAATGAAGGGTAACAATAAAAGAAGGTTCTAAAAGCATCATACTTACTTCAGAATAAAAAATATATCAATAAGTTTTTAAAATACACTAATACATATAATTGTTTTTCCATTGGTCACTGTAAGTATAGTATTACTGTTTCCATCCATAGTTAAATTTATAAGAAAGTTTTTAGTTAAAAAATAATATACATTTTTCATATATTGTAAAATATTGACTATATAAAATTATAATATATTTATCTCTTAAAGGATATTTAATTAATTCATGAAATTAATGATAAATTTTATTGTTTTTAATGTTTTTTCTATTTATAGTACAGTATTAAAATATGGTTCAGTTGGGTCGAAATTCTGTTCTGGGATGTTGTTAGTCCTGTTGTAAATCATTACTATTTTTATGATTTTGTCAACACTATTTCTTGGGTAGTTAATAAATTGGTAAGGAAGTTAGGATATCTAATGGAAATCTAACTCTTACCTGACTATCTTTCTATCATTTATAATTATAAGAGAGATAAGTAATTTTATTTATTTCTAATGGTTAAATGTATTTACAAGTAAAAATAAATGATATTAAATTACTCAAAATTACAAGTCAAATTTTTTATTTTTTTGTACCATAGGTTGGATAGTGACAATAAACCTGCTGGAGGACTTAACTTAGGCATGAATTTGAAAGACAAGTTAAAGCTGTCTTCTCGTTTAGGGCCACCACAAAAATCAGAGGAGAGGCCTTCAGTCAACAGGGACTCTCCCTCACATAAAAGGCCATCTTATAGGTCTTCATTCAAGAGAAGTTATTCCAGGTAATAATCAATCATACATTGAGAAAATATTGCAATATAAAAAATATAAATGCCTGTTATTCATTTCGTCTTAAAGAGGATTATTTTGGGTGGGAATAGACAGAGAAATGTAAAGCAAGTGATCCAGGTTCGAGTCCTGGCTGGGACATATTGATTTTTATTCAATTCCCTCGCATTAATTGTTTATAATTTGCGTGGGATAATATAACACAATTAAATTAATATTTATAAATGAAAATAAAAAGTAAATAATGAAGAGTTGATAAACAGCTAGACAATGTGAGCTCCTTCGAGCTTAAGATGATGTACTTGTCTTTCTCGTAGGTTAGACGCTCGCTAGTGTGTTGGGAATTTAATAAATTATCTGGCTCTCCCGGTGGTGCAATTGCTA
The DNA here is from genome assembly GCA_000696205.2 of Oncopeltus fasciatus. Taxonomy (NCBI): domain Eukaryota; kingdom Metazoa; phylum Arthropoda; class Insecta; order Hemiptera; family Lygaeidae; genus Oncopeltus; species Oncopeltus fasciatus. Next base: position 160,135 of record KZ807134.1, read on the forward strand.
GCATACCGGTCCAGAAAGCAGGAGATCCAGGTTGGAGTCTTGGCTGGGACAGATAGATTTTCATTCTATTCCCTCACATTAATTGTTTAAAATTTATGTGGGATAATATACCACAACTAAATTAATATTTATAAGAGTTGAATAAATAAATTAATTGTTTAAATTTTTTATTGTCGAAGTACCTCTGTTGATTAAACTCTCAAGTTAGGTATACCCTCTCACTCTCTCCATTCCTCTCCCTTCCACTCACTCTCTCAATTCCTCTCCCTTCCATTCACTCTCTCTCCCCTCCCTCTTTCGCTCCATCCCTCCCCCCTCTCTCTATCCCACCTCTCTCTCCCCCTCTCCCTCTCCCTTCCTCTACAGTAGTTTTAGTATGTCTGTTCTATTAAGAAAAAGTTAAAACAGTAGCTTGTAGTGTTGACACACACAAGCATGATAAACAACAATTTTTTGCTTTATCTTAATGAAGTTCGGCAAGTCTTTTTGAAATTCAAAAAAGGAAGGCTAAGTTCATTGGTCAGCAAAATTGATCTAATAGGATTTACCAGAAATATCTATTGTAATTGATGGGCCATAATATTTCATTTGCTGCAGTGAAACTCAACACAGATTAATTTATTAATCAGATATGATAGTGGGGAATCAGCTTAGTTTACGCAGCTCTTGCGTGGTAGACTCATAACCAGTTGTTATCATTAATGATGAAGCTCACTATCATGATAGTTGTTGTACGAGTCTCGCTGATTGTTCAATAACGGCTTCGAANTTTATTTATTGTTGTTAATTTAAAAAAAAGTCATGACAGCAATCTATAGCTTCATTATTTTAGAATACACATGGCAAACTATTTCATATTCTTATGATACTACTTAATGCTATACATAAACTTCAATCAGGTCTCTGACATGGGCTATTCATGTATATATTCTTATTTTACAGTCAAAGTAGCAGCTCTTCATCGAGTGACAGTGAAGAGAATTCTTCAAGCAGCAAACGAAGAGATAGCAAGAGAACATCTTGGAGTGGTAGTAAGAGACATTCATCCAGAAAGTGAGTGTTAAAATAATTCTCTATGTTTTTTTTAAGGTAATGGGGAAAGTACTAGGCCAGTTCATTCTCTTTTAACTAAAAGTATTTCTTTTATTTGGAGCTCATATGAAGGAATCATTAGCAGCTAAGCACGCTTATTTTTAATGCATTGCTGTCTTAAACTTAGCATGTGTTTAATTTAATTTAATTGATTTTAATCTCTACATGGTTTGCTATTGTACTTATTGTTCAATACTTATATTTATAATGTATACTTATGGTTGAGTATAGTGTACTATTGTGGGTATTTTAGTATTTATAGTATAATTTCATAAATTTATGAAAGTAAATAATGCCTAGATTACTATATAAATTTGCTATAAGTGGTCTTAAAAGTGAAATTATGAAGTATACATCTATTTTCCAATTAAAATTAATTAATTGACTAATTTTGGGGAAGAAACTTATGGTTACTATTATCTAATTTATGGTAACATCTCTTATTCTATCTGGAGATTTTATAAAATAAAATTTTTTTTTTTTAAGCCAAAGATCTTCAGAGAAACATCTGTACAAAGAGTATGGTACAATTGGTGGAGGGGCAGGGACGCCTGTAAAGAAAGAGGTACTGGATAAGCGAGCAGCACGATTCTCCTCAAATAATACTAACAATCGAAATAAGAATGATAGCTCAGCACCATTGTTTGTAATGGACTCTCGTCCCAACTCTGCATATGTCCCAAGGACAGCTTGGAGCAGTATTGAGACACCTAAAGAGCAAGGGGCATCTTCACCATCTGGGGGCCAGGACTGGGAAGAGGATCTTCACATTGTTGGAACTTCTACCGAAATAGAGAAGCCTTATCTCAGGCTCACCTCTGCCCCTGACGCCTCACAAGTCAGACCTCCTCAGGTACGAAAATCATATTTATTCTTTCACTATTATGCTTTTAATTTCTATTTGTGCGATAAAGAATGTAGGTCTGATTTTATTCCATTTTAAATATTTAATTTACATTAATATAAATAGATATATAAACTAGGTGTTATTTTTTCTTAACCATAAATCAAGTTTTTGTTAATCATTAGAAGGTTCTAATCCAATTTGTGTTAAAACATTTATGTTTTGCTATATTTCTGTATGCTTTGAGGTATACTTGTGCCCACACACCCTTGTTGTCTGGGTGGGCAATATAGTAAAACATCAATGTTTCAATAAAAATTGGGTTGTATAACTCTAGTTTTGTGAATGTTATTTAAAACATTAATTTTTATGTTTTTTTTTTTTATTTTAATCAAATGTAAATTGAACTTAAAAAAAAAAAAAATTATGTTACTTAGTAGTAATGTTTAATATCCAGTAGAATTTATTGATGTTTAATAATTATGACTGCAGAACAATAGGAATGTTAATTATAGAATTTTGGCCTCTCTCTTTATTAATAAGAATAGCTAGTATATTAATTAGAAATGTAAATGATAAATTAAGTATTTGGAAAAAGTAATAAATACTCTTATCTACAAAATAAATACTTTCTTCCCCACAATTTCTTTATCTCGTCATTCAGAGGTTTTAAATGCTTGCATCGGAACTCATTAAAAATGTTTGAATGGCTAGATAAAAAAAAAGCATAGGAAATAAACAGTCTTTATTACTTTGCTCCAATTAAAAAGAAGCCCACTATCATGCTGAAATTATGATAACCTTTTCATGTTTAATTTTTAATGTCATTTTATCCCAAGTACTGATTTTTGTTGCTTTTAAAGAAAATTGTTGCTGTAAATTTCTTAGTCAAGTGTCTGATTTTAGGTTAAATCTTACTTTTAATAACCCGATTTTACTGTTCTACAGCAAACAGTCAGCAATTATTATTTTAATATAACATGTAGAATTTCCTTTTATTTAAATAAAGTACATTCAATATGTTCTTTTTTAATTTAGTGTTCCAGGTAACAACCACTTCTGATTGTTTGATTTTAATAATTACTCAAATTATTTGCACATCTTTTTTATTTAGTGTGTGTAGTTTCTTTCCACTAATGAAATATTTTAGCTTATTTTACATTAATGTATTTCTTACTAAATGAGGTTACAGGTAACTCTACTTCTTTAGTTCAATTTGTCTGACAATACTAATTTACTTCCTTATTTTAATTAACGCATAAGCGTGGTGTAGATAGTTGTAGGCCATTGGGACAAAGTGGGGTGGGTTCATCTGGGATTCCCCAAGGGCTGTAAACTAAACCATTTTTTCCATTCTAGTGCATAAAGATTGGGACACTATTTCTTCAAAATTTTCTATTTGGCTATTTTAAAAATATATAATAAAAAACTTGTGAACAACTGTTATATAAATCACACACAGTAATTATTATAATTATTAGTGGTTATCATTCTTTGGTTTTTTATCTAGTTTTCATGTTTGAAGAAAATATTTGGATGTTTTTCATATTTTCAATGATCTATCATGAGAACTTTTTCATAGAAGAAAATCTGTCAATAGTACACTCCTTGAAGTTATTTAATATTCAGTTGTCTTACTGTTTATGTTGAGCCACATTTTGTAAACATCAAATGCTGTTTTTATTTTGATAACTCTTTTTCTGTTTGGAATTGATAATTTTTGTACCAATTTAACATATCTCCAAAAGTTATTATAAATTTGACCTTCAATTAATCAATTATTACTATAATTTATATGTTTATATTATATCA
>KZ807134.1:163942-205507 GCA_000696205.2 Oncopeltus fasciatus
ATATAAAAAAAATTAAACTTATAAACATGGGAAGATATATTTTTAATTCATGTTTTAAATAGTTTATTTATTGATTTTATTTTTATTATTATTATTTTAGGTATTAGCAAAAGCTCTTAATATGGTTAAAGAGAAATGGGAAAAGGACAATGATTATCATTATACTTGTGAGCAGTTAAAATCTATCAGGCAGGATCTTACAGTGAGTACAACTTGAGAATAATATTTTTATTTTGTATAATATGAATGATTTACAGTTATAAAACCAAGATTTATCATCTTTCACTCTATTGTTTACATTTGAGGTTTTTCCATTTTTATATTTGTTGAGCATTTCCCTGCGCTATGGTACATAAATTATTATCTGAGCTTCAGCCAAGCTATGAAACTTCCAAAAATTGGCCAACCTGATCTTGGATTGTCCCCAAGCTCAAAAATTTTCTCTTTCAAACTCCCACTGTTCCCTGAATATCATATTAATGTATGTACAACTCTTCTCCAAATATTATGTACTATGAAAGATAATTCAATATTTTAAGTTCTTTTGTGAAAACACAATGTTTTCCTTAAATGTTTTATTATTTTATGTTGATGTTACTCTTGTTGCTCTTGGTTACTGAGCATTCGAGTTCACTGAAGCAACCTCAGCTTATCTGAATGTACCAATTCAACGTATGTATGGTCCTCTTATGCCTATTCTAATTTGAAAAAATACAAATTAATAAATGATATGGTCCTCTTTGCCTAATATGTTAAATAGGTTTTACTTGTTTACAGTTGTTTATCTCAACAATTTTTCAATAACAGCTTTGTTCAATTCAACATGCAAAATATTATGGAAATAAATTATTTCCCATTTACTTACTTAGGATGTGGTTATTTATCACAATAAGTTAATAGGCTCATAATGCACTTTCTTCAAACATCTGGAGGCAAGTATTCAGATCTAGACTTATTAAAAGAGATTCAGATTTTATAAAACTAATAAATTTATCATAATTTATCTCAGGCTAATACAAATATTCTAATAGAAATCCCTTTGAATAAGAAGTTACACTATGCAAAGTTTTATTTTTAAGCTGTAGACTCATATTTCCTTAATTTAAAAATGGTTAAAATCATATCAGTAGATTTATTATCTTAAATATTTTAAAGCCTATTATTCGTTTATTCCTGATAAATATTATTCATTATAATTATTGTCAAAAAAAAAATTTTTTTAATTTGAGTCTATACATACATTGAGTATATTTTAATGGGTCTATACATTTAATTATTATAGGATAAATATTGATTATTTTCTTCATAAATATTAATTTAGTTGTGTATCATCCTATGCAAATTTTAAACAATCCCTTAATGCGAAGGAATAGAATAAAAAATCTGTCTGTCCCAGCCAGGACTTGAACCTGGATCTCCTGCTTTCCGGGCTATAGTGCAATGGATCATACTGGCCCGGAAAGCAGGAGATCCAGGTTTAAGTCCTGGCTGGGACAGATAGACTTTTTTTTTTAATTCCCTCGCATTAATTGTTTATTATTTTCTTCAGTTTATTACTTTACTGTATAAAAAAATCACTTAAGTATAATAATTTGTTAGCAAATACCCCCTCAGTCCAATTTTCAATATTTTAACACCTATCATTCTAAAGGGAGGTGCTAAAAAATACTGCTAAACTAAATCTGCAAAAATCATTAGGAATATTTTCAGTTATACTGTACCTGATTTTATTATAAATAAATTACAATCAATAATAATGTATAATTTAACATGAATAATGTTAATAATAATGTCAATTGACTGAAATAACTGTTGATGGATCCAAGATCATGTCAAATTTAGCATATTGCCAGCTCATATAATATTTTGAATTTTAATCAAATTCAGTTCAACCATTTCTGAGTTCTAGTATAAGACCTACAGTGGGCTGAAATTTTGTTTTCTAATTCAACTTTTGACCCTCTTTCTACTTCAATCTAATTTCTTAAAAAAAAANAAAAAAATTGACATCCCAAGCTTCTGAAGATGAGATGGATCTTTAAGAGCTCAGGTTTACTTGTTAAAAAATATATATTTGAAGCTTATTTCAATTAATAGTTATTTTTATTTTTTAAGGTTCAAGGAATTAGAGATGAATTCACAATAAAAGTGTATGAAACCCATGCGAGGATAGCTCTCGAGAAAGGAGACCACGCAGAATTTAACCAATGTCAGTCACAACTGTCTCAGTTACATACTCCTGATTCAAAAAATAGAGGAGAATTTATTGCTTACAGAATTCTCTACTACATATTTACTAATGAATTTTTAGGTATGTAAGTTGGATATTATTAAATTTAATAAATTTTGTATTTATTAAGTTCATCAAGGGGTCTAATATAATCTCAATTTAGATTCTTTTTATTAGTATTCATGTCATTAGACATTTTGGACGACTTGAGACCCCGAAAAAAACACAAAATATAAAAACCATTTAGCAAAGATTATAATAAAACATCTAATAACTAAAAAAATATCTTATTTCATATCCAATCAGAATGCTTAGTCAAAATAAATAATTGTTTGATCCCCCAGACTATAAGAAATATCTAAAATTGTATGTTTCGTAAAAATGGGTTACAACCAAGTATTTTTATTTAATTTATCCTTAATTGAAACTTTCCAGAGAAAACTTGGAACATGACACTGAAAATTCAAGTGAATAAATGGATGACACCCATAGATGTAGAAACTGCATTATAGTCAACAAAATAAACATTTTTCAAAATTATAGATTTATTTTCATAAGTTGTTGAATGTGGAGATTACAATTGAAGAAGTAATTGGGATTTTGTCAAAAAATTTTCAAAAATAAAAAAGTAAATAAAAAATAAATAAATAAAAATGAAGAATATATTTATTTTTTTTACCTATCACCTCTTTAATCATTGATTAATTTTTTTCTTTCTCAGAATCTCCCCAATATTTTAAATTAATGCCTAAAAATTCTATCTATTAAAAAAAATTATTGACTTTCCAAATAGTCTGAAATATTTTACATTGTTTCAAGTATTTTTTTTAAATCATTGTTATTTTCTTTATGTAAGATAAAGATTGAAATTTAGGAGATGAGCAGTTGGTAAGTACTGTATAAAAATCCCATTTCCCTAGACCACTTTTGGAAAGTTTTCTTAAATGAAATAAGAAGACATTCAAAAAACAAATTTTTAAAGATTCATCTTAGTGAAGACTCCAATAATTATTTATTTTGATATATTGGTTGTGTATTCTGAAGTGTATGAAATAAATATGATTGGTGATAATTACTTGAAGGTGATAATGTGCTTTTTCAAATATTTATCTTTTGCAAAAAATGTTTTTATTCATTTAAATATTTATCTACATTTTATTTGTTTATAGATTTATCTACACTTATTCAGAAGTTATCATCAGAAGATAAGAAAGACGAATGTACTAGTCACGCCCTTCAAATGGCCAAACATTGGGTAACTGGAGTATATTCAAGGTTTTTCCAGCTCTACTCCAAAGCTCCAAAAATGACAAGTTTTCTTATTGACTTGTTCATCCATCGAGAAAGGCTTAAGGCACTCAAAATCATCATAAAATCGTGAGTTATACTAATATGAATTTATTTTGAGTAATTAAATAGTTGCAAGATGCTCTGGTTTAGATTAACATTTTCCATCTTATGCATATTTTTTATTAGTTTAAATATTGGTATATATATATTTATATATATATTTGGTTTCATTGTAGACTTATTAATTTTGTGTAGAAACATTAATCCATATATTGTCCTCATTGGGTCACAACTATTGTCATAACCTCCCACTGATATATAAGGAACTGTGAGCATTTATATATATTAACTGCATTTAGGGCCTAACATTCTATTTCTTGTAACGACCTGAAGTAGGTAGATTCCATTATTATTTCATCCAAGTGAATACAGTGAAGTGATGACAGCAGACACCCTTTCTGAATTCTATATGGAGTCCAGCTTTCTTTCAGTGCTGGCAGATCTCTCCAAACCTTCATGTATCAAATGAAAACTTCTATTAATTGGAGCACCTCACATAGCCAGTTATTCCAAGCTTCTTTCCATATTTTAACAGTATCACAAGTAATTAACAAATAAACAGAAGCCAACTAAAGAGAATAATTTTAGTTCTAATATTTACTAAGCAGAAGCAATTTTGCTTGAACGCATTGTTTCACTTAACCTTGATATGTTGTTTGATACTAGCTCAGAATATAGAGTAAATAACACTGGGGAACAATTTGAAAATCAATTTCTGTTGAGTTAGATTTTTTAGCTGTTTTCTATAGAATTAGGCCTTCTGGTTTCAAAACTGTTTTTAGTTTTCTTCTATCACATCATGTTCGGTTTCTATATGGGCGGGGCGCATGCTGGTCTAGACCTACCAGTTACGTCTGTTATACTGTGGTGAAACGTTGTTTGTCGGTAAGCTGTATTTAGTATTTCATTACGGAAGTGTGCAGAACTACATAATGGGTTTGAACTGAAACGTTTCCTTATGGCTGGCTCTGCTCCTACACGTCGAAAGTACAAAAACAGCCCCGATTCGTTTTTTTTTTATATATATGTGGCAGTTTTACCATTCCCTGTCAAAGGACAAATATCAGTACATTTGTCGACAAGCATATTTTGCTTATTTTAAAGTGAAACTTGGTGATCAAGATCAAGCATGGGCACCTCATAAAATGTGTAAAAAGTGTTGAGGGTTTACGGATGTGGATCAAGAGAACACGTGCTAAGCTTTCATTTGGTATACCTATGATTTGGCGCGAGCCCAAAGATCATTCAAGTGATTGTTACTTTTGTATAGTGAAAACATCGGGATATAACAAGAAAAACAAATGTAAAATAGAGTATCCTAGTTTACCGTCAACTATATGCCCAGTACCACATTCAGCTGAAGTCCCCGTGCCAGATTTCAATGAATTTCCCTCTTTGGAAAAAAGGGAATACGGATATGGCTTTCAAAAAAACCATTATTAAAGACTTGTCTTAAAAATACACGAACAGTGAATTATTCCAAAATTGTCCAGAAACTCTTGAAAAGCTTCCAAAAGCTAGATTGCAACATGAGCATTAAATTCCATTTTTTACACAGTCACCTTTCTAATTTCCCGGATAATCAGTGTGTGATGAGCTGGGTATACGTTTCCATCAAGATTTGAGGGTCATGGAAGCAAGGTATCAAGGTAGTTGGGACGTACATATTATGGCTGACTATTGTTGGAGTATCAAGCACGAATGTACACAAACTAAACACTCCAGAAAAAGCTAGAAACGCAAATTTTTATCTTAACTTTTTTAACTCTATTTTAATTACATTAAATGTTTCGTAAACTGTATATTTGGTATAGATGTTCTTTCTGTATTTTACTTTGTTCTTTTAAACACATGGTTTTTTATGATTTCCTGTAGTTTAAAAGTTGACGTGATAGACAAAATCTGAGGTTATTCTCAGATTAGGACGCCAAAAATTAGTGAAAAAACGGTGTCAGATCTAACTCAACAAAAAATGTGTTCCCCAGTGTAATCCCTTGCCAGTTTTTCCAGTTAGCCACTTTTTTTTTTTTTTTTAAGTTTAAGGGTAACTTCTTTCCATTTAAGAGAGAAAAAACCTAATTAAAAATTAGCCTTATGTAGTTTTAATGTCATCTATCTTCATGCGTATTGTTGATGTTTTTTATCTGTTGATGGCTATTATTTAATATCAGTTAAGCAGTCCCCCTGTTTGCCTGTCAATTGTTTTTCTTCGCCACTAAGAACGTCCTTAAAATTATTCAACTATCATCCTAGTTGACCATCTCTCTTTGGTCTTTACAGCTTAAGACTTCAATGGAAGTTAAAAGTTTTGTTATATTTTTAGCGTCTGCTTATTATTTATTTAAGTATTTTGAATTCATTTTTCTGATTTTACTCCCATTACTGGATTTTTTACCTTTATTTCTTTTGTTGTTCCTGCAGTTGTTGGTCTCAGTTGCTTAACTGGCTTATTTCTTCCTTAACTTTTCTGTGCTCCTATTACTCCTAAGTAATCTGTACAGCCATTCTATCCTTCCTCTCCACCTCCCAACCTAGAATATCTGGTTGATTCTCTAATTAAACTGGTAAATGCCAGCCATTTGACTTTTAATTTTATCCAGGCTTTATTTGTTTCATTTTGTAGTTTGCAAATGGCAATCCTCTTCCCTCTAATTCTTTTAATATTTATCTTTTATCTCAGTCCAGTAATATGACCTCAATCTTTTCTTTTTGTGATATGAAAAATATAGTTATTTTTATTGGAACCTGAAAATACCTAAGACATTTTGATGATTGGTTTATAAGCTAATAATTTACTTCCTATTCGTACTATTAAGTTTCTCTGCTTGTGTTTGCTCATAGAGCTTTTTATCATTATAACAAGGTTTTGTTTCTTCTTGGCTGGCTTGTCTATTCTTAAGGAATCAACCAGAGGTATCATCGTTCTGATTCAAAACTTAACACTTAAATATATATATATATATATATATATATATATATATATATATATATATATATATATAATTGATGACTGCCTTATAGAAGCCAAACTGGAATGGGTATGGCCCCCTCTTTGCTTCTCTGGTAGAAGTTATACTGAACAGTTCCTTATTCAGTATAACAGGAAAATCCCTTCTAAATCTCACTCCTATAAGAGAAGTCCATGAGGTACACCCCTACGAGGAATCTTTTTCCACCAAATAGGACTAAATGAATAAATAAATATGTGTGTGTGTGTATACACACACAAACACAAACTCTCTGGATTTTTTCTGGTTTCTGAAGTTAAGATCAGAGATTTTTAAAACCAACAGGTCTTCAAAATAAAGATATTGTGTAAGTTCAAATTCTAATTAATGAAATACAATTTTTTTTTTCATTATAGAGAAGGCATAGCAACCATTCAGTGTCATTACTGTCTCGAAAGTCAATTTTATTTATATTTCAATTGTACCCTTTTACCTTAAAAAAAGAATAAAATTGTTCATGGGAGCTTAGGTACATTTTTTCTCCTCTTTATTAATTTCCAAACAATAAAAAGAAAAATAAATATTCCAATTTTGCAATATAATTCAAATCAAAAGATACTGTTTTTATATTTCATTTTATTACAAATAATATCCAAAATGGGCTGGCTTGCTGAAAATCACTCATTATCATCAGTAGTTATATTCCTTATTATTAGTAGTTAAAATCAATATTTTTTTAGTATAGATTTCAGTACATATTCCACATTCATTCGCTTTAGATCTTAAGAAAGAAAAGGACAAAAAAAAAATTAATAATAATAATAATAATAAATTTTTTGCTATAATAAATTCTGCAGACACCTCCCCACCATTAAGCCCATGGGGAATAGTAGAATTATTATTTCCGTCGACTATATATGTTCATATATCAAGTGAAATCAAATATCAGCTGGCATTTAATATAGGCAAGTGAAATCTTGAAATTTATTTCTACATACATTTTATTCTGATGATTGGTGATACTACCATAATTCTTGGTAGCTAAAGAAAATATCCATTGTATACTACTTTNAATATTTATTATTTTTTTGAAATTAAATTTTAAATTATTTAGGAAATGTCTCTTGTTGATTTTCAAGAGACAGATTATTGTCCGGCTTCTAAGTAATCCAAGGAGAGGTATTTAGTTGTGTATAATCAAGTATTTAGGCACTGTTGACATTTATTTTCTGGAGAAATGAAATAGCAATGGCTGGGAAGAGCATTCTTTCACTATTCACTCTGTGCTGGTAACACTTCATTCAGTCATTTGAAGATATTATTTCATTATGAATAATTTAATAGAGCGATAATTTTTGTAAAATATGAAAGAGGATGCTGCAGTCTTATATATTAAAGCGTAATTCTTCTGTTTCTACTAGTATACTTGAAGCTGAGCTTGATTCGGAAGCCTTTAGCTATCCTCATTGCGATTGAGAGGATTTAAAATTTCTAATGTTTGACGGCTAGCTGAACTGTACACTGCACATCCATAATCTAATTTGGGTCGAACAAGGGCATTTCATAATAAAATCATAATTGCTCCCCAGAAAGTATTACTGAAGATTTTTATGGCCATGAGTGATTTTTACAGCCTGGTTTTAGATTCTTTGTATGAGGTAGCCATGTCCTGTACAATATCCCCAAGTATTTAATAGTGTCTGAACTGTATTTCTGCTGTTGTATTGTAAGATTTGGAATAAAAGTTGGTTTTATTTTATTTGTTTTTCATGTATAAAATATTGCAGATAAAAAGCAAATTCATTGCAAGAAAAACTGAAGCCTCATATTGGAAACTGAACACAATATAATAAACTGAAAAAACACTTCCTATTCATCCTCCAGAACATTAGGATGGAGGAAGAATATGTTCTTCTGAGTTTCGTCTAATCTCTGTTCATGAAAGAAGATGTTCTGAACTTGATGAAGAACCATATTTTAGGAGAGGAATTCCAGCTGGCAAAGCAGTTCCTGCAGTCAATGTATTTCAATTCAAGTTTTTATGTACAGCTTGAAGGAGCAGCAATGGGATCCCATTATTATTGCAATGGATATTTACGAGGAGGAGTTCAAACTCAGAGCACTCACCTCAGCTGGTATTGATATGTTGATGATACTTTTGTAATCTGTAGAGGCGGTAGCGACTTCCGGATCAGTTTTTGCACCATTTAAACATCATAAACTCTAGCAAACAATTGACCTTTGAAATTGAAAAAGAAGGTAAATTACCATTTCTAGATGTGCTAGTGGTGAAGATGGGGTATCTCCTTAGTCATATTGTATGCAGGAAACTCACACTTATGACACCACCCACCAGATTTAGTTTGAGAATGCCATCATCCCAGCTAAAGAGAATAATCACTCCCACAGATCAATCTAGGAAGCCATAGAAATAATAAAAAATCCAAATGTTAATAGGGAGGAAGGATATACATTAAAACCAAATGTATGGAAACCAGCATTATCAGTCAGGAAAATCAACACAGCAACCAGTGATAACAGGAGCCAGACATACAACTGATATGAGCTAACCAATGGGAAGGCTGATTCAGATCAAGGTCTGGTCCTAGGCAGGTAAACAAGACCCCTTGACATAAAGTCGCTCTCATTCTACTTTTAACCCTGTAGAAGCAATAGCATGATGTACAAATGCTTGGCATATTGAAACGTTAGTAAATGGTCAAACATGAAAAAAGAATTGATGGGTTTTCTTTTTTGTAAAAAATTTTGCTTTTGATTTTACTCGTAAGTAATTCTAAACATTTGGATTTAGGCCATGTATTAATTTACTTTATAGTCAGTAAAATATTGTCGACAAGGGAAAAACTAAAAACTCATCTGAAACTCCTCCTTAAACCACTGTTTTTTTGCCTATATTTATGAAATCGACTGAAAATCTGTTGTTGAGAAAAGTGAAAAAAAAATGAACAAATTCCTATTAATTCCTGTTTTGTAATGTCTTCTTCATACAGGAAAAATAATGCATTCCATGGTTAAAGCTAAGGCCATTAGTTTCTTATTATTCCAGTTTTTTTTTTTTTTTTTTTTTTTTTTTTTTTTGTGAATGCACTAAATTATACCTTGTACTTCTGGTTTCGTGAAAGTCGTTTCTCTATTTTGGTTAAATGTTTTTTTTCTATGAACAACAAATGTTATCGGAACCAGGGCACAGGAACAGGAAATTTCCTATTAAAATAATCAATAGAGGAAACTGATGGTAAATAGAAGTATATTAAACTTGTTCTTTTTGTTCAGTTTGCTCATTGGTTTGTTGTGTCTTTAGTATATAAATTATGCTGTAGTCCGTGTCTCTGATCAAGAATTCTGATTCACGTTTATGGTTAAAAAAATTTTATTGATGTTAAATTCTATTAATGTAAGTATATGAAAATAAATAGGAAGGACAAGTCTGTACAAATTTAGTCATCTATCTTGGTTTTTTTTTTTTTTTTTTTTATTTATTTATTTTTTTATTCAGCTTGGCTTTGAGAGTAAAATTCAGGTTGAAGATTTATACACTCTGTTTACAGAATTATGAATTACTGGCTATTTCCATGACTTAATATTTCAGTTAAAATGTAAACTGATATTCTTGTATGATTAGTATACCTATTTACAGTGAAGTTCTGCTCAAGTGTGATTGATTTATTTCCATTTACCATTGATTAATTCTCCATAAAATACTTGTAGAGCTCTCTCTTAAACTTTCAATTTTTATTTACACTTTGCAATTATTTATTTATTTTGGCTTTATTTTGTTATAAATTTTCAGTTTGAACTTTCATGCTCATTTTTATTAGTATTTTTATTAATTTTAATATTTTTGAAACTTAAGTAATTTATTAGTAGAGTAATTAAATGGTTGAGTCGTTGACTGTTTGAATGGTTACTGGTTAAGTAATTTATTAGTAGAGTAATTAAATGGTTGAGTCGTTGACTGTTTGAATGGTTACTGGTTAAGTAATTTATTAGTAGATGTTTTTTTGGAGGGGTTTGGTCAAAGTAGATCCAAAAAATACTATTTAGAAAATGTTTAATTTTTAACCAATTAATGCGAGGTAATAGAACAAAAATTCTATTTAATATAAGTTACCTGGCTAGTCCGTCCCGGTGGTGCAAATTGTAGCATACTGGCCCGTAAAGCAGGAGATCCAGGTCCGAATCCTGGCTGGGACAGATAGATTTTTTATTCTATTCCCTCGCATTAATTGTTTAAAATTTACATGGGATAATAAACCACAACTAAATTAGTATTTAAAAATGGTTCTTCTTGCTTTCTTAGTTCATCATAAAAAAATTGACCCTAGTGATCTTTTATCTGCTAATATTTTTCCTTAATGCTCGAGTTAATTATTTTCACATTGGGTTTTGTTAGGTGTACAAAGTGCTTTTCTTTAATTAAAAAGATGATTAGTAGCATTGTATATTAGCTTTAAAAGCACTTGTTCACGTAGGCTTCGACGGTCGTCAGAAGTATTTACCGTTTCTTCTTCCGGGTTGGACCGTGTGAAATTGGTGTTATTTGCCTTGCTTTCGCACATCATGTGATGGCTTCTTCAGGGCTTAAAAGAGAATGAGAATTGTAAAAGAGAGTGAACATCTACCAACCTGTACGAGGAGGATGTTGTTCAGAGAATGAAGAGCATTGACAAATTCAGATCCAAGAAAATGAAGCTCTCTTTTACAACTCTCATTCTCTTTTCAGCCCTGAAGAAGCCATCACATGATGTGCGAAAGCTCGGCAAATAACACCAATTTGACACGGTCCAACCCGGAAGAAGAAACGGTAAATTTAAAAGCACTGTTGTTTCTCTATCAAAAGGAAAGAGAGTCTTCTTTTCCATAAAGCTACTTAAAAAATGCTGATTTTTTTTTCTTTTTTTTTTTTTTTTTTTTTCCTTCGTTCAGCTTATTTATTTTATCAGATTTATGACTACTGGACCTGAGTGATCAATGTTTGAGTTAATGTGTCTGTTGAAGTAATATATTTTATATTTTTGCCCATGGTCCCTCAATAAAATTCTGTTTCTGCTGTGAAATCTTTAATGATGTTGGAATGCACAATTTTGTTTGAAAAAAATTGATTGTTCTGTCTAAAAGAAATCCTATTTTAATAGAGTCTAATGAGGGCTAAATAATAGAGCAACTCATTCAGTATCTCAGGAGTATAATGCTGTTTTATAAATTAAACAAATATATTTTTTGCTTGCAAGCCTTTATTTTTCTTATCATTAAATTTGGTTCCACTTTTAGGTATACTTCAAATGAGTGTAATTGTTACTGGAAATTATTCCTTTTTTTTCCTAATTATTTATTTTGTGTTTTTTTTTTCAGGTTAATTGTACCAAGTTTTAAAATTAAAAACTTGTTAATTATAATACTGAAATATGTTTGGTTTACTAATTATAGTGGCTTGGCTATAAGTTGACCGAAATTCCCTTGATGGGAAATAGATGGGATTCAGTCAATGATTTGATATTTAAAAGTCATTTACTGAATCCCTACTCTTTTCTTCCTCAAAAAATTTTACTTTTCATTGTAATTATACTTCAATTTTTTTAATTAAAAATCCTAAATTCATAAAGTGTATCTAATCTTCAAAGAAAATACATCAGGAAATGAACTATTATTTGAGTATAATAAAATAGTTTATGGGCATCTAATTTTCACAATTCTTTTATAGTGTGTGTCAGTGTTGAAAGTTGGTATTTATTAATGCCTGATTGAATACATCCATTTTGTTTGTCTGTATTTTACACTTAAATAAATAATAAAGAACAATTAGAAATATTTTTATTAAATTTAAAAATTTCAATTTTTTAAAATTTTANTAAAAAAATTTAAATTTATTCTTATAATTATTACATAGCAAGAAGTTTTATATTTTGACTGTTATCCTTGTAATCTGGATTCTATCATCAAGCTATAAAAATCTAAAAGGCTCTTAAGATGCCTTCTATTTTTACTCCTTACTGCTAACATTTCATTCTGTATAGGCATACCCTGTTACCATGCATACCATCAGTATTAGTACTGATAGCAGGTTAAATTTCACATAAAAACTTCATCATAAATATATTAAATTTAGCTATGAACTTCACTAATGAGGAATAAACATTATTTTCCATGATTTTGAGGTTATATCTAAGCTTGGTGGCAGAATATTGACAGAATTCTCATATTATCATCATTCAACTAATTTTATATTATTCTTCTAGTAAATTATGCAAAGTATCGATTCTTTAATGTTATTCAAGCACTTAGTGAATTCTTTTTTTATATTTTAATTAATGCCTAGTCCGCTACATGTATGTCGTCCTCTCAAAATTCTGTTTTATTTCAACTTGTAATCCACATTGTTTTAATTTTTGACTAAACAATTCAACAATTCTTCTTAACCATTAAAAAAATTTAATAAATTAAACTAGTAGAGTAGGGAGAAAATTTCAAAGGACTAAAAATGTTTAAATCCTATTAAATACTTACCAATAATTAATTATCCCTTTAGAGCATTCTCTAAGCTTGTTAAATCCCATTTACTACTTCAAAAATAGCCTCAGCTTAGTTATTTGTGTCAAAGAAGAAACATGATAAGTTCCAACAAAATTCTCATAATTTTAAGGCAAAAAAAAAAAGTTGAACAACTTATGCAATTATTAAGAATGAAGAAGAAGTCCTTGACCCGCGCACTGTGTGGCATTGATTTGAAAAATTTAACAGTGGAGAAATGATGTTTTAAAAAAAGGGTGACCATTAATGAGATTCTGCTCCGAGGGAGCTGTTGAGTCAAATATGGGAAATCCTAATACCCGTAAGCAATGGCTAGATCGTGGTGAAACTTATTTTCCGGTTCCTATGGGCAGGGAGAGGGGGGTATTTGAAAAAAAATCCATGCTTTGCATTTTTGGGGATTTTGAAGGTGTTATTAATCATGAATTTGTTCCAGATAAAAAAAATACAATAAAATGGTTCTTCCAACTCAAAATTAATGAGAGGGAATAGAATAAAAAAATATATCTGTCCCCCCAGCCAGAACTCAAACCTGGATCTCCTGCTGTTACGTGGGGTAATAAACCAAAAATAAATTAATATTTATAAATGAAAATTAAAAAAGTATACAACGAGAGTCGATAAATAGCTGGACAATGTCAACTCCTTCGAGCATAAGACGATGTATTTGTCTTTCTCGTGGGTTAGGCTCTCACTAGTGTGTTGGGAATTTAATAAGTTATCTAGCTTGTCCCGGTGGTGTAATGGAATCATACCAGCCCGGAAAGCAGGAGATCCAGGTTCAAGTCCTGGCTGGGACAGATAGATTTTTTTTAAATTCTATTCCCTCTCATTAATTGTTTAAAATTTATGTGGGATAATAAACCACAACTAAATTAATATTTAAAAATGGTTCTTCTTGCTTTTTTAGTTCATCACACAAAAATTGACCCTAGTGATCTTTTATCTGCTAATATTTTTCCTTACTGCTCGAGTTAATTATTTTCACAATGGGTTCAATATTTTTATGTTAGGTGTACAAAGTGCTTTTCTTTAATTAAAAAGATGATTAGTAGCATTTTATATTAGCAATTTTAAAATCAAATTCAATTATTTCATCTGATGTGTTTAATCGATTTTTTTATTTATTAATATAGTAATACTTGTCGCTTTTCCTCTTTTCATTCGTTCAATAAAATATATTTTCATCTTTCAATTATTATTATTATTATTAGGTTGATTTCTGATCCAATATTTAACAAGTTTTTTATTTAACTTAAAAGCTCTAAAATTGTAATTAAAATACTCTTTTCCCTTCCATATTTTTAAGTGCAACAATTTAAAATTAAAAAAAAACAATCTTTCAAAATATATATTTACATTGTATCTTCTATAGCAGTGTATCAAACAGAAATTAATTTTGTAAGCTCTAAGATTTACAAAAGGTATACAATATTAATGCTTTACACAAAATTTATTTGTTTTTAAAAATAATTTTTAATACATTGTAAAATTTCTAAATAAGTTTTGTTAAGTAATGTAATTTTTTTCACTTAAGACTAACCAAATTCATCACTTTAATCCACAAATTAATCACTTTTCATAATTAAAATGAAGAAAAAAAATTCCTTATTATAAAGTTTTCAGAGCTTCCATTCAGCTGTCTTGAATGAGGCATTTGTTATGTATACTCTAATAATGGCAGTTTCAGGACTAGAAGAGATTCACATTTAATGAAGAAAGGTGAGGATGCACTGTTAAGGACTCAGTGGATAAATACAAAATAAAATAAATAAATTAAAAAAAATAAATTGTATGTTTTACAAATTATCAACTAACTTTAAATTGTATCATGACAGTTTTTGAAGTCATTAAATATGTCTTTTTAACTTAAATGGTGGATAGAAATTGCTTAGAAACAATATAAATTTATGAAGTATGTCATTTTAATTTTTAGTATATTGATTTCTGTCTACTGAGCTTTAGCATGCATATATCTATTTTTATTTGTTTATCATTCACTCTAAATTGTGCCTTATTATGTTTGAGCCATTGAGTTTACATTAATTTCAATCAACATTTTAGCTTGTTGGAGGATTTATTGGTCTGATTTATGGTCTCTTGTTCAGATATTGTCGTCTATGTTCAAAGCACTACATTTACACTTTTGCAATGATTCATGTTACACACTTCTGCCTTTTGAAACTTTGGGTGATTATTACCCCCATCATCAGTATAGTCAATCAATCTTACAAATTAACTGATAAATCTACCTTGATTTAGTATATTTAATCATCTGTAATGAAAAATGACCCCAAGTGAAACTTCTACAATTGGATATTATAAGCAACTTAAATTGAGCTTTGAAGCTTAAGAAACCTCTCCGGAATTTTTCATTTGCACCTAATTTTAAAGAAAAATGAAATAAGGCCTGCTGTTATTGGATGTTCTACAGTGTCTGCCTCGGATCTTCTTATTTCCAAACTCCTTAAGCAGATGTCTAAAGGTTGAAGGATACCTCTACATACTGCAAAATTAATCTATTTTTTCCACCATTATCACTACATCATTCATCACAGTTCATCATTCCTGTTTTATTGCTCCAAGAAGATATATGAGCTTCTTGTTTGTTTCTTTGGGTGATCTTCCTGTTTGGTAAAGTTGATGTTTTTTTTATTTGTCTAATTTACCTCTGAAAGCTTAAATATTTTGTCAATTTATTCATTTATTTAATGATACCTAGCTACACCTTAATTAAATGGCTCAAACATAATACTTTAATTCACAGTTTTCTAAACATTTTAATAATCATTTTATGTGGTTTAATTGGTGCTCGTATTTGTTTAGTTACCGACCAGCTGTACCTGTAGATTTGGTGATGAAGGAACTTGCGTTCGGAACTATAGGAGATACTCTTGAATTTATTGATAAATTTGGATTAATTTATACTGATAATACAAGGACTAAGGTGGACTGTAAGTCAAGTATTCCAGTTCTGGCTTCAGTCTGATTGTTTTGCCTAGCCCAAACCTCTCATTTTTGTCTTGGATTAGATTGCCACAATTTTCCCATTCACACCTCCTCGCTTAAACGTTAGAGTTGAGAATATTCTGTCGACTGTTAAAAGAAGATGAAATGGATCAGTGTCAATTTTTATAATTTTTTAATTTCACATCTGTATGAAAAAATAGCTAATCACATAAGGAATTTTAGAACAAATCAGGAAATGTAAATAGAATCACAGAAGGAATTTTAGGAAGTTCTACATTACTGCACATCAACAGAAGAAGAGGAAGAAATAAAGTTGGTTGCATTAGTTAGGATCATCGGAACCAAGTTATTGTTTTTCAGGTTTTTGTTATTTTCAATTTTACTATGGCAACGCGTGTTCCATGCTGTTGAGTTTTATCATACCTCAATAATTTTTTATTAATTATTTATTTTTGACATTCATTAATTAAATAAAATGTTTTATATATATATTTATATATAAATGTTATTTTTTTGCTTATTTAATCAATGTACTTGATGTACATATGTGATGTTTAGCATCAGGTTACTATTTTGGAGGCACTCAAAAGGAGGCATGTGCTGAAGATCGCTTTTATGTATATTGTTGTACATATTTCTTATGGATAAATATTTAAATGTAAATAAAATTATTGTGATTATTTAAAGTTTTTTTTTTCTTTTTATGAAGTTTGTTCCCAAAAGGCCTCATCACAACAGGCTGGATTATATCTAATAGATATTCTAAAATAATCCACATTTTCAAGTAGTTCTAATAAGGGGTCATCAATCATATTGAGATTGCCATTCCTCCCAGTTTAAATATATAATTTTGTTTTGATGTATTAGTTTCTGTAGAGGATATTTGATAGAGCATAATATTTTTATAGGATTTTCATTAGAATTTTTACTTAGCCATATTATCTGAGATATTTATGTCTTCTCAGAATTAACCAATTTCTTCAACTGTAGATTCATGTATGTTGATTACTTGAATCATAAAGGTTTAGACTTCCTTCATGCATTCTGCCAATATGAAAGCTATTTTTCTTGTTAAGATACACGATAACCCTGGCCAACCTAGAAGTCAGGTAAGAGGGAGAGGCTTAGCAGAATTCCCTTAAGATTAGATTCACTCATCAGAGTACTTGGGTGGTCTCCCTCTCCAAAATTTGTTATTTGTGCTGTTTTCCTAATCATTGTCCTATCCAGGTATGTTATTCCTAATGGTTTTTGAGGACAAACATTGAGCCATGCCATCAACATCTGACTTACAGAGATTTTGCTGATTTAAAATTATTATAGATTCTGATATAAAATTCACATTTGACACTTACACACTTCAAAATTAACTAAACCTGTTTTAAACTTTTCCAAGTGGATATTAATACTCTCTTTGTCATCAAACATGTACCAAAATAAAGCAGCATCCTTACACATGTCAGCAACACAATTATTGACAAATAAGTGAAAAAGGCCTAGTGATCTGATTCCTTGAAATGATGTATAATAAATTTATGGAGAGTTCTGCAAGGGCTCTTTCTCTCTGTTATGCCGAGGTATCTCACTGGATGTTCGAGCTCCAGTTAAGTTTTTTGTAAGGATTAGTTTTCTTCCATAAGCTTGTCAAATAGGTAAGAACTAAATGGAAAAAAAAACAACTATTATTTTATTTTTCCTAGACTCCTTGATTTACTGAAAATATTTTAGCTCATGATGACAGCCTTTGTCACTTTAAAATATCAACCTGCCTTTCCTTCTAGGATACTTCAACCTTGTGAATATATTCTAAAATCTAGATATTTTTAGTTTCTGAGCGAAACTAATTTGATGAAATAAAGCCAATGACGCCTGCAATTTTGGGTGTTGGAATTCATCTGTCTATTTAAACATTTAATGCGAGGGAATAGAATAAAAATCTATCTGTTCCAACCAGGACTTGAACCTGGATCTCCTGCTTTCTGGGCCGGTATGATTTCTATTCCCTCGTATTAAATGTTTAAAATTTACGTGAGATGATACACCTCAACTAAATTAATATTTATAAATGAAAATAAAAAGTAAATAATGAAGAGTCGATAAATAGCTAGACAATGTCAGCTCCTTCGAGCATAAGATGATTGATGTATTCGTCTCACTATAGGTTAGACTCGCTAGTGTGTTGGGAATTTAATAGGTTATCTGGCTCGTCCCAGTGGTACAACGGATAGCATACTGGCCCGAAAAGCAGGAGATCCAGGTTCGAGTCCTGGCTGGGACAGATAGATTTTTTATTCTATTCCCTCACATTAAATGTTTAAAATTTAATTGTTAAGTTCAATACCTGCTATCTAAATAGTAATATATTTCATTTTATAAATTAAATGTGACATAATTTACTGAGCTGTTAATATTTATTATTTAAGATCATAGAAGAGTGGGGCTATCTGCAATTAGCCACTCAATTTATATTAAAAAAATTGTGGATTGGGCTTTTATTTTTGAAAAAGCCCATGGCCAGAGACTCAAAACCACAGCACCAGGCTTGAAAGTCTGAAACAGATTTCTTTGACAAAACTGGGCTCGATTATTAAAGTTTGATTCTATTTTTTGTCCCTATATGAATCTTTTCTATTGGGAAATTTAATTTTTCAGTTAACCTCATGAACAATTCTGAAATATGAAGGGCTTAGCTTATAATTTTGTGTTTGTAAAGTGAGATTTTAGATTTCTTATACTAATACATTTAATCATTTGAAAAAAGAATTAATTTTATGTGAAACCTATTAATGTTTTGATAGATCTAAAGATACCTTTTAATGTTTTGATAGATCGAAAGATAGCTATTAATGTTTTGATAGATCGAAAGATACCTATTAATGTTTTGATAGATCGAAAGATCTGTTCAACTAAAATAATAGGTAGAAAGTGATAAAATTTATTAGCATAAATTATTTTTTAGAATATAAAGCTTATATTTTATAATACTATAAGGACTCAGTTGATAGAACTACTTGTTCAATGTTTTCATCTAGAATGGATGTACTTCTCAATTGAAAGTAAACTACTTAACTTCTACCATAGTGAAAAAATAAGGTAGGTTGCAGTGGATTAAATATACTAGATCTAAATTGAATTCATTTAACATCCTGTAAAATAGTAATAGCCTCATTGGTATTTATGTAATTGGTGCTATTGTTTCCAAAAACTTTCCAGAGTTCCAAATATACTACAAAGCCATTGACCATTTGTGATGTATACTGGTAGACAGTTTCCCTACTATAATACACTCTTTTTCTCTGTAGTAGAAGTAGTCCATCCTTTATATTTTACATAGAGTAGTATAGCACAGTTCCTTTTCTATTTACCATTATTTCTACCTTTTTGTCGGGTTGCTGAACAGTAGTTTTTTCTCAAGGCAATTGCACTCAACTTCCTCTTGATAAAAAGTGAGTTGTCTGTCAAGACTGACAGTGGGTTCAGGATGACTCCAGACTGTGGGGAGAGAAGACACCAGGGATCATATCAGGATAATATATTTCCAGTTAAAAAACCCTAATATGAGACTTACTAATAGATGGGGACCAATTAGTCCCAAAGTTTTATATTTATCACTTCACTATAATACCTTTCATCCCACTGGAACCATCCACAGTTCTAAACTTTTTAATTAAACACAATTTCAATTTTACCATAATGGTTGTAATGCTATAATTACTGCATATTATTAATATATCATTTTTTTTAGTTATCACATAATATATAAGTACCCATTGAGAATTCTTTCAAATAATTGTCTTTTTAGTTATAAATCTGTTTAAATATTAGAATATAACATGAGGCATTCTAATAACTAGTGTTTATTTTTCTTTAAAAATAAAATTTTACATCACTCTATTATATTATTATTTTTGATCCAAGATTCATTACTTGACATAAAGCTAGTAAGATGCTTACCTCATATTGTTCCCATGACAGACCATCCCTCACTTACACATGACTAGATGAACTAAATCCAAGTGCTCTCATGCACTGTCCAAAGCTATACAGTCAAAAGATGTATCTACTGACAAGCAATCTTTACCCTATCACCAACTACTCGTTTTTTGGTACTAAGATTTTATATAAACCAGCAAAAGAAAATGAGTTCATTTCGCCTAATGCAAATTGAGTTTTTTATTATCAGCCTTATAATCATTTTCTTCGTGTACTCAGCTTTTTCTATCTCATATTTTCAGTGTGGGAATAATTTTTTTTAAATGAAATATTCAATTAATATTAAATGATTTATAATGAAGGGACAATAGAATTTTTTTTTTATCAAGGGTCACAAAATCACCATATTATTCTCATTGATACTAAAATTACTAAAAGGTTAGATCAAATTACTTACTTGTCTTGATTTTTAAATAGTATATTTATTCTGGTTCTAAATTATCTCAGAAGAACTATCTTGGTACACATTAACGCATTTTGACAGATTACTTAATAAAGCCAGCTTATTCAATATATGAAACAGACATTATTTTTATTATAAAATAATTATATTGTACTAATCAAAAAAGAAGAAATCATGGAATAAAGAGATATTCTTATAAATGAAAGTTGAAGTGGAAATGTGGATTATTCAATTGAATCAATATTATGATGAAATAAAGCACGGGAACAAGTGGGTATGATCCTGAGATTTTGAAACTAAAAGGCTTATTCATTACTGTGTGCATTTTCATAATGAGCTTTTGTCTGAAGCCAATTGTTGAGGTCTCAATGTCAGGGGATTTTCTTTAAGTAAACAAGAATCACCAGATAGGAAATTGAGGCTGCGACCATCTCAAGAACAGTCGCTTGGCTGGAGATACGCTTTAAGTTGAGGCCATAGGTTTACTCTTAATTATATCAGAATAATCAGAAAATTTTTGCCTTCAGTGGCAATCTTGAGAACAGAAGATTTATTCTGATGTTTAGGTTCGGTTGGCTGGTGGAGGGCTAGTGGTTGTGGCCCCACTAACATTCGCTGTTCCAAACTGGATAAGAATCACTAGATATGTGGTAGCTGCTGCTGCCATCTGTAACATATGTGAGAGAATCATTAAACATGAAGTTAAGTATAATAACAGTTATTGGGCTATAGCCAGTTAAACCTCAATTGACTTGCTACTTCATTTATTGATTTTTGAAACTAGATAGAAGAAATTTATATATTTTGTGCTCTTGTAATTTTTTTAAAAATGATATGTTTCATTGGTAGGGGGAGGGGTTTTCCCTGTTGAACAGGCTACCTTTCAGAATTGCCTGGGAGTGTGACTTCTTTAAAGGGGAGGTTTATGCAGTTCATTAGACCATCAAAGAATTTGATGTGTTGGCGACCGATGTATTTATTGACAGCTGGAATATTAATTCTTCATGGAGGGTATGTGCTCAAGGGGAGTTTTTACATTAGGGGAATTATACCACTCTGTGGACAAACGGGACAGAAATCTGGAGTATCGCCACCTTCTGATATCTGAAAAATCAAGTCTTTTCAATTTAAAACCCTCAGAATATTGCAAATACTAAGATACAAATTCTGTATGATACAAAAGGGAGAGCTCATTTCCTATCGTTTTTCCCTTTTCTTCAACCATTTGGGCTCAGGCCCTGTCCTGATTTCATTTAATTTGAGAGTGGTTTCAATGGACACTTTCCTCATGTGAATATTTTTTCTTGTTCTATAATAAGTTAAAAAATGACATATATGACAGGATGTAATTACAAATATGCTAATATAACAAAAAGAATATTAATGTCAGAAAATAACATTTTAAATAAATTTCATTCTATAGATTTCCTCATAAAACCAATAACATTGACGATATTAAGACAAATTTCAAACTCTCTCTAATCAATCTGATTAATGCACCCATAAAGAAGTTTTTTACTGTGTGCATTTTCATAAGATGAGCTTTTGTCTGAAGCCAATTGTTGAGGTCTCAATGTCAGGGGATTTTACTAAAGAAGTTTACAAAAATAAGCCAAATACTTCTTTAGGTTCTTTATTTAAAAAACAGAAAAATCTAGAATAGATAAAAATTATATATATAAAACACAACACTCGGCTGTGATATATATAATCAATAAGAACAGGTGGGAGAAAGAGTGCAGAGAACACACAAAAAGACGTTTCTACTCCCTCACTGGTGAGGGGCGAGAAATCTCCCCAAAAATTTAACTCATTGTTATTTTTTTATTTTTGTGTATTCACTTTACTCTTTCTCCCACCTATTTCAAGTTAAAGTTAGATAATTATTGAGGGTTTTATTCAATAATTTTGTTTAGGAAAATATTTCAAGAATATAATTTATTTTTAACAAGGCTGAGAATTTTGAAATTTCTGTCGACAACCTTGGAGTTAACTGAAATTTTAAGATAAGAACAAAAAAAAAAAAAAAAAAAAAAAAAAAAAAAAAAAAAAAAAAAAAAAAAANCGCCTCTTGAGGTATTCCTGACAAGAGCCGACTGCCCTACTCAGGACCATCCTGCTGTTTTGCTGCTATTTGGAAATAAGACAGAACTCTTGTCCCCCTCCCCCCGTTTTGTGTATTGTGTATTTTGTATTTTCAAATTAAATTCAACTTAAACTGTTACATGAATAAATACGTATTCATCTAAACCTCTTCCGATTTCTGCCAGAACAGAAGTATTTAAATTTAAAATTCAAATTTCTAAATATTTGAAAAAGTGATTAGCACTCACAGAGTAAATGAGAGTGAAGTCAACATTGAAGAATCCACAAGCTGTGAACACAAACTGCCTCTGCATAGCGATGTGTAGTCTTAACTGCTTCTGTAATAAGTCATAAAACATTTCTTCTGTTTTTTGTTTCCTTTTGCCAATATTAAGTTATGGTACATTAAAATAAGTGTTTATATGTGTATTAATCATATTTGGAGATATGTTTATTAATGTGTTTTAATGAAAAATATCTGACTGTGAAATCCTTTCCTTAGACTGCCTGTAAAGGGGGAGATGGAAAAGACTAAAAAATTGTTACTTTCAAAATATCTAGAGTAAATGTTTTGTTTTTTTATGTTTCTCGTAGAACATACATGTTGAAAAATAACTTTTTAACTTATATTCCATTATTTATTTATTTTTTAACACTAGTCTATGGAAGAAATTACAATTATAAGTATTGGAAGGATTATTCATAAACGCTTATAAATATTCATCTAACCTTCCTTAAGCTTCAATTCTCAATTCGGTCTCTATATTTTGGGTTTGCTCAGAATAAACTATGAAACTCATCTCTAGGTTTGCAAAAATAACTGAAATTTACGTCATGCAGGAGCTGCATAATCAAAACAGATTTACCCTGTTTCCATAAAGGTGAATATAAATAAGAGTAAATTATAAACCTAAAGTTACAAGTCATAGAGAACTATGACCACTAAACTTAGCTCTAGTCTGATTGAGAAACGCTCTCCAATCTGCAATACATTCGCATATTTCTATCTTAATACAATTTTATAGAAAATAAATGTTAGAAATTTACTTTTTATAATTTTTTGTTTGTTGTATTTAATTCCACATTAATTTTAAACAATAAATGTGAGGGAATAAAAAAAAAAATCTCACTGCTTCAGCCAGGACACGAACCTGGATCTCCTGCTATCCAGGCTAGTGTGCTTGCCATTTACACCACCGGTACAGCCAGATGAAAAAAAAAAAAATTCCCTGCACTCTTACTGGGAGTCTAAACCTCCGAGAAGGACATATATTTCGTCTTATGCTTAAAGGAGCTAATATTGTAAGCTAATTATTAGACTCTCATTATTTGCTTAAATTTACTTTTATAAATATTGTATTTATGTTGTGGTATTTAATCTCACATTAATTTTAAACAATAAATGCAAGGGAATAAAATTTTAAAAAATCTGTCTCAGCTAAGTCCTGGCTGAGACAGTTGGATTTTTTATTCTATTCCCTTGCATTTATTGTTTAGATAATTACATTTAATCCCTATTATTTTCTTTAAACTGTTTCTTAATTTAAACAAAAACAATGATATTATAAATTTTGGTTTCCCTCTAAATTTCCCCTTATATTTTCAAGAGATTGCAATAAAAACCTAATTATCGAATTTGGTTTCTATATTTTAAAAATGAGAGGTCCCGCCTAACACTGAAAGTTACTTTCTTAAATATATTTCTTAATATAAGGTGTTTTGTTTTTTAATATAAATAAAATTAAATATTCATAAAATATAAATATTTTAAAATTACATTTTAAGCCTATTTTGATTATACTTATTTTTTGTAACCCTAATAATAATAAAGATATTAGAATTTTAAATTTAGTTCTCCCTCTAAACCCCCCTTCCTACTCGATTTCAGTTATTTAAACTCATCCAACAGTGTGTAAAAAAAAACTTAAATACCCAATTTGATCATCATTATTTAAAATTAAGGATTCTTTGAAAACATTGAGACGCACACACACGCACACATATATATATATATATATATATGTATATACGCACAAAAATTTCAACAGGCCATATTTTTAACTTCTTCAATTTAGGATCAGTGAAGGTCCATTAGAATTTTTTTTTAAATAGTTTGTAGTATTCACTCTGAAAATGTCGATAAATCTTACTTAGCTAAAGCATTACAATTATTATGGAATAAATTACGCACAAAATATACATACACATGAAAGATATCTGACACACAAAATACTCTTTGAACTTCCCATGTAAAAAATAAACTCTTGTTTGCCCGCTGCACTAGTCTATATTAACTACATGGAGTTTTTTTTTTGTTTTGTTTTTTACCGTTGATATTATTATTAGATGTTTTTTGTTGGGGTTCGGCCAAGGTAGATCGAAAAATATACAAATTTTAAAAAATTCGTACTTTCTGGTATTGCTCTCTTCAGATGTGATTAATTATATTTTTGCATAGTTTTTTTTTTTTTGTATTTTGAATTTTTTACATATTTTACCGCATTAAATTTAGTTATGACAATTCTAGGTATTAATAATGTTAATCCTTTAATTTTTTTGGTTTTTATATTTTTATTATCCTGACATTGTACTTCAACAGCCCTGAAGATGGCTTACAATGTAAGCCGAAATGTTGGCAGATAATTTAAATAATACACTTTTTTTAAATTTGCATCTTTTTGGATCTACCTTGACCAAACCCCAACAAAAAATATCTAATAATATACAACTAAATTTTAAAGACCTAAAATAATAGACATAGTGGATATTAATAGTAATGGTTAAAGAAAAATTTTGAATTAAATTTAAAAAAGAAAAATAATATTGCATTAAATTACAAAAAACACATCTAATAGATACCCTAAATAATAATGAAATACAGATTTAACTAAAAGTATAATTTTTTGACTAATAAGTAACTAATGATTTAAAAAAATACTTATTTAAGACATAATCAAAAGGAGAGTTTTTACCGTAGATATTATTATTAGATGATTTTAGTTGGGGTTCGGTCAAGGTAGATCCAAAAAAAAATTTAAAAAAAGTGTATTTTTTTAAAAGATTATCTGCCAGTGTTTCTGCTTACATTCTAAGCCATCTTCAGGGCTGTAGAAATACAATGTCATGAGAATACCATAATAATTGACTATATTATAATACAGAATTACCATAATGTAATGTGATATCAAAAGTATGAATGTAGAAAGCTATGTAAGAGAATTTGAAAAACCTGCAGAAAACTTATTAAAAAATAATTGAATAACATTAAAACAGTAATTTACCACACCTGTCTATCATGAAGCGAGAGAGGACGTCCTGTCCCTAAGTTCACATTTCCATGACTAAGACAAAATATAATTTTTCTGAAAAACACTGTGGGTGGTGGAAGGGTGGGGGGAAGGTAAGAGGCGGTTGGTACAAAGGAAGAGCGGGTTGTTTCAAAAGAGGGCAATAAACAGGACATAGAAAAAAAGGAAGGGTATTATTGGGAATAAGTAACTTTGGGAACTGGGAAAATGTTTGACAGGTTTATTGAGAAGGAGGGCTAATGGTTTTTAGAATGTTGAAAATGTTTGAATAAGTTGAAATTTGTTCTATGTCTGTTCTGTCGTTAACTGAATAGTGTTGTAAGTTAATGTGAACGGTTTCAGATAAAAGGCTTTTGTTTTCATAGGGTTTAGTGGAAAGATTGGTTATGCTCTCAAAGTCAAATGTGTGTTCTTCATGCCCTCACTAAACATGTTTTTCAAATTCTCTTACATAGCTTTCTACATTCATACTTTTGATATCACATTACATTATGGTAATTCTTTATTATAATATTGTCAATTATTATTGTATTCTCATGACATTGTATTTCTACAGCCCTGAAGATGGCTTACAATGTAAGCCGAAATGTTGGCAGATAATCTTTTAAAAAATACACTTTTTTTAAATTTGTATTTTTTTTTTGTATCTACCTTGACCGAACCCTAACTAAAATCATCTAATAATTTAAGACTTAATGTTTTCACTTTACTTGTATTAAAAAATTTTTACTAAATTTGTTTTTTTTAATATAGAAATGGCTGAATAATTATGTATAATTATGACAACTAGAGGTTTAAAATAAATAAGATTACAGAGTTCTTAATAATCTTGCAAGTATAACTCACCTTCTTTTACTGTTTAAAACACAAAATATTTTGTTTAAAAAAGTTCAAATAATGGAGAAAAAAAAAAAGGATTAGGAAGGAAGAATTGTTTTCTTGTATGAAAACACCAAAGTTTATTGTTGTTACTTTCTCTGAATACTTATTTTGATTATAATTTTATGTCATTTATTTTGACTAAATAAGTGGTAATATGAATCAGTTATTGTCCCTTTTTACTCACAATTAAATATTTTGTGAAGATTTTACAGACAACTGTGCATTCATTTATATGAGGATGATGTTAACAATGAATAAAAATAAAATAATTTCTAGTTTCTTACATTATCAAAAATGTATTTTAATATTGATTGTCCACCATATTATTCATTATAAAAATTTTTTTTTTAAATATGAAAAAAAATTTTTTTAAAAAGTACTCACATTATCAGAGATTTCATCCGTATTGTCGTCAATCATTTGCTGGTAGAGAAGGATGTTGAATTCCTTGCCCTGCAAAATTCAAAATAAATTTGTATTGTAGTATTAAAGTGTAACAGATGAAACTTGGGAGTCAGTATTCAGGTTTACTTAATTTGACTTTTTTACTTCATCAAAGCTATAGTATTCATAGACATCACTTTTTTTTTTGTCATCACTTATGATGTCTGTGTTTGGGTCGGAGTGTAATACTATAACGTCCAACCCACAAAACTGCCTCTCTGTTTTTTTATTAGGGCTCAGCTTGTTTTCTGATTAGGGGAGAGAAAATAAATTAAAAATAATTAGGGTCGAAAAAAATATATAAAAAAATTATTAAATGAAAAAAACATTTTTAGAGAACTATAGTTTCATGATTTGATAATTTTTTCTATAATAAAATCAAATTACAAAATATTCTGTTCCCTTGCACTAAAAAGTGTTAAAATTTACGTGGGATTAAGTAGCACAAAAAAATATTTATCAAATCACAAAATGTTTTTCAAAACAGACTATTGTTAATAAATATTATAATAAAAAAATAGACTNATTATTTAAAAAAATATTTAAGTAAAATTTTTAATTATATCCAAAGAAAGGCGTATTATAGAAGATTTATAAATTCCAGATTTTTTCGGGCCTTTTCATTTAAAATTACTTTGTTACATTTGATATTTGGGCTTCATTTCGTTAATGGTTATATGGTTTTGTTTTTGGATGAAAACGAATAAGGGGAAAGATTATTTACTGGAACACAAAATTAAATAATCGCCAATAATTTCATCATTATTATTGGTATGAAAAAATTATTAAACAGATTAAATGCAAAATTTAGTCTTTTATCAGTTTATCCATGAAGGCGAGAGGGCACGTCGTGTCACCCGGATCCCGTATTCATGACTAATGTAATCATGAATATGGGATCCAGGTGACACGACTCCCCTCTCGCCTTCATGATAGTCCTGAAGATTGCTTAAAATGTAAGCCGAAACATTGGAAGATAATTTAAAAAATACACATTTTTTAAAAATTGAATTATCTGGATTTACCTTGACTACTAATAATGTTTACGGTCAAAGATTCTTCATTTGAACTTGTGTTGTCTATTATTTGTTTGTTTTTTTTCATTTAATTTCAGAGTGTGTTTTATTATGCACCATTTTTTGTTTGCAGAGTCATCTAATTTTGAGTAGTAACTCACACTGTTGTGTTCTATGGGGAAGTTGAAGGTATTTACCTTCATTATGAAAACATTTACATAAAAAGAACATACATCAGATGAATGATTGCTCATTTTAATTTTTTTTTAAAATGTTATGTGGGTTAAGGAAATTAGTAAATCTTGGACTGTTACCTTCAAGCTGATTGCGGACGCCATATTGGATATCCTCAAGAGATACGCCACTAGTGGTATATTCCATATGGCAGCCGTGTATGTGCCTATAAGAAGATTATCGTAGCGTGTAAAGTATTCAATGTAATAATAAAGACATGTAACAGATGCTATAAACAAGCAGGAGCAAAATACAAGAATGGGGAGTGCAAAGACATCGTTGAGGCTTTTACAGACATCCGCCATAACGGACTTTGCTCTGAGGATTTGAAGGATCTGTGCTAGTGGAGGCTTAGTCTCCATTAGGGTGCACAGAGCATTTAACCTGAACAATATGATACCAAACAGGCCGTAAAGGAAATTTTCGAATGCGTTTAGCGAGCAATATAACCAATGCCAATAAAAGGCAATTAAAAATTGGTTATTGTAATGGAATGTCACAATTAAATAATTCAAAATAATTAATGGTACCAGAACCACGGAATTCCA
Organism: Oncopeltus fasciatus; assembly: GCA_000696205.2. NCBI lineage: Eukaryota > Metazoa > Arthropoda > Insecta > Hemiptera > Lygaeidae > Oncopeltus > Oncopeltus fasciatus. The sequence continues at coordinate 192,903 of KZ807134.1, forward strand.
CATTTGCCCTTGACTAGTGACAGTAATGTCCAACACTTCCAATATATTATCTACACTATCAATATAGTCTATGAGAGTATTTATATACTTATACCTAAAACTCAAAACAAATATATTAGTAAAGATTAATAAATACATACAGACATACTGGCCTTGAATTACATATACATTGAACTTATTGCTCCAAGAGTTAGATACAAAGTCGACAAATAAAAAATTGGTTGTATAGACTCCAGCTAAAAAGCAAGATAATGAAGAATATATGAGTTGCAATAAAGATGGTTTCAGTCTCCCAAATTCCACACCCAAAGGCATAAGCCCGAATAATGTAGGGACTTTAAAAATTTTTTTGACTGAAATGTTCAGAGGGTCATTCGTCCGTGGCATCTCGAAATGAAATATCTCAAGGATATCAGTTCACTAATTCAGAGTTTTTTACTGAATTCATTTGTCACTTGAAGAATACAAAGGCGTACAACTATAACTGTCTAGATGGTAAGTTTGGTTTACTTGAAACATACAAAGTATGAATGCATTGTAGAAAGTGATCTCAATATTGCTCATCTGAATATTCAAGAGATAATAGATTATCTATTCATTCTGATAATGATATAAATAATGGTCAAATATTTGACATAATCTGTAATGGCAAATTGTTATATCCTGAAAGTGTATGAAAACAATATTATCAGGTAATTCAAGAGCAAGCACATTAACCAGATGAGCTTCTTTATGTACTATGTCAATCATATAAATAGATTTACAAACTTATTATTTTGATTCAACTGATTCAGACATGATACCCACTGATCAAATTTATTTCAATATTTTAGAGGGTGTTGTGTGGTAAATCGAGTTAAAATGAAAAGTGATTATTATTTTAGCAAGTCCTGAGTTCATTTTTACTATTTTTGTTACAATTCTGCTATGCACCCCACTTATCAGACTCCTTGTTGAGATTGGTAGCAAGGATTCCCTAGTATTCCCAATGGCGGTCTATGCCTGTGGCATGGGGACTTTGAGAATGCCGACTGCGTCTTCAGTGGTAAATCTGTTGTAGACAACATCTGGAACTTGGCTGTAAACATTACTGTGACTGGGAAGTAGGGACACTGATTATGGAACAGGCTGCTCTGTGATAATTAGCAAGTTGTCTCGAGTCTGTAAGCTTCTTGAGAGTCAGAGGAAAACAGTCTACTTTATTTATTTATGGAGAATGTGAGAGGAGTCTTGTCACTGACACCTACATTCTCTGTGATGATCTTGAATACGTTAGTTATTTATTCTTAGATGATTTTAGTTGGGGTTCGGTCAAGGTAGATCCAAAAAAAAAAAAAAACCAAATTTAAAAAAAAGTGTATTTTTTAAAAGATTACCTGCCAATAATTTTTAGTGCAAGGGAACAGAATAAAAAATCTAACTGTCCCAGCCAGGACTCGAACCTGGATCCCCTGCTATCCGGGCCGGTGCATTTACCACTTATGCTACCGGGACAAGTCTGATAAGTTATTAAATTCCCCGCACTAGTGTCGAGAGTCCAACCTCCGAGGCCGACGAATATATCGCTTATGCTCGGAGGAGCTGACATTGTCAAGCTGTTTAAATGACTCTACTTAATTTAATTTTAATTTTAATTTTTAAATATTATTTATTTTGTGGTCTTTAATCCCACGTAAATTTAGATAATTTTTAGTGCAAGGGAACAGAATAAACATCTGCCAATGTTTGGGCTTACATTGTAAGCCATCCTCAGGGCTGCCTATCATGAAGACGTGAGAGGACGTCCTGTCCCTAAGTTCACATTTCCATGACTGAAGTAGTTAGTTATTTATATTTATTAATATTAATTTATTGTAATTTTTATTTACACGTAGCCCCTAACGAAAGCATTAGTGATTTGATTATATCTCATAAATACGGCACTAAAATGAAAGTAAAAAATATAAAAGGCATCCTTATTCATCATCTTTATCCAGTATATGACTAATTTCATCTCAAAAGCCTAAATTTTATCTTGTCTTCCTTGTGCACTTTTTGGAAAAAAAAAAAAAAAAGTGTAGAATAGAATAGGTAAAAAATTACATTTTTCCCACTAATAAGCTGAAACACCATATTTTTGGCTAAAAAACATCAGCTTGAATGGCTGTCAAGCTTCTGAACAGCCATTGCCCGGGACAGGCTTTAATTTTCCATAAAAGCTTTTTCAAGAGATATTCAAAACTGCAAACAAATGTTTATTTATTTAATATTTATTTTAAACAAAATTCAATTGTAGAGTGCTGAATCCAAGAATCTACATCTAAATTGATCTAAATGCATACAGACTCAGTTTTTGAAAGGACCCTATGGTGAAAATTTGGAGAACAATCTTTAAAAACTTTTCAAAATCCCTTTCATTTTGTTGTTTATTATTTTATAATTATCGAGCTTATTATTAATGATTAGTTATTTCAGTGCTGAGTTCTTGGGCTGAGGGTCTTTAGTCTTTAGTAGTGAGGCTAGGTGTTCTTTTCGATTCTTGACAGACCTCTGAGAGCTAATTTTTGGCTTATTCTGTTAAACTGTTTTTGTAATCTTTCATTGTAAGTCTGTGGCGTTTTGGTTTGCATTTTTTCTAAATGAGTTAATTCGATTGACAATGTGTAGTAGTCTAATTTGTCCGAGTAGGCATTTAGCAATGCTGCCTTCAAGTCTTTCCAGTGTGCTCAGTTTAAGTTGTAAGTAAATCTCTGTTGCGGGGCCTATAACCTTAGAGAGTAGGGAGGAAAAGATAATTTCATTTTGGAAGTCTTCCTCGTCTTCTTCACTGTAAAAGCAGTCGATTTCGACCAGTGGAAATGTACCTCGATAGGATGCTTGGTTTGCAATAAAGTCGGGTACTGCATTTAGGTATTCCTTCTTTAGGACGGGCTGGACAGACAGCGGGGATGTTTTGTAGTGTACTTAGTGGTTTCAATAACTGTGGTTACTGCTATGTGGTAAAAATGAGAAAATTAAAATGTTAATTAGCTTACAATTAAAATAAATCTAGAAATATTATAAGTTTAGAAAATATAATGTTTAACTAAATGGTTCAAATTATATGATAAAAAAAAATTAAATATTCAATATTAATGTTATAAAAATATTATTTTGACTTAAAAGCTTCTCTTCTGGTTTTGCAGTCTTGAAGTTCCTAGATGCGATACTCCTACCTGGGCTCTTCATAAAAGTTCGACGGATTTCTTGTAAAAACCATTAAACAAGTCCAATCCGACTGCGTCAGTTATAAGTAGTTAAGTAGATGAACCTGTAAGTCGGAGCTACGAAAGAGACAGAGGAATTGGGGTAGAGGAAGGAGATGGCTCGGGAGGCCGAAAAGTTTATGGCACGCATAAGGTAGAAGCAGGGAACAGATAATATATGTCTACATAGATGGAATCGAGGATGTAATTTACATATACATAGTTTAGGGACTGTTTTTTTCTTGTATGGATTAGTAGGCATAATCGGAGAAATCATTGAAAGACTTATCCAACAATTTGTCATGGAAGAAACTCACATCTCTTCGGAAATTGGTATAATGCAGTTTCATTCGAATAATATAATGCAGATATGCAATAAAGATTTATCAGAGGAATGACTTGAGGATAAGTTACTTAAAGAGTGCCATTTTGGCCTGCAGTAGAGTGGCTATGTGAAGATATAACAGACCTGATTTTCAGGCGACCAACTGCTATCATCTTCCAAAACAATGTCTTCATAATCCTCTATAGCAGTGAGAGGTCTCTCAGCTTCATAGGCATAGAGTGTATACAGAAGTAATTGGGAGTTGTATAGAACAAGCTTCCTTTGGTACAATTCTTTTTTTTTTCAGAGTATTTTGGGCTACATTTCTCTACATTGTGAAATGCAGTTAGCCTTAGAAAGTAAAGGGGTCTATATAATTACTCCTTTTTAAAACATCTAAAATTCTCTGGAAACAAAAACAATAGGAAGTTTAAAGTTTAGAGAAAGAATACAGTAACTTCCATCAGTTTAGCTTACTTCAAAGCCAATTCATTTGCGATACACCATTATGAATTTATTATTTATTTTTTAATCAAACCCATTATTTTTCTGCATTCGACTCGTAAAAAAAAAAAATTAAAATAAATAAATAAATAAAGCGAAAGAGTCAAAAATTTGCCAAAACTTGTATTCCTCCCAAAAAATGTAGATTTTATTGTTCATTAGCAGACCTCGTATTAATCGATATATGTTTCTGTGCTTAAATTTATTATCATTACACTCACTACTTTTCTACTTAATTTTAACTAAGCATTCTATAAAACTAGCATGGTTTTCTACAAAAAGTTTAATTACACATTTCTCTCCATATCCATCTGTCCATGTTTTATAATACATTTCCTACCTGAATATGTGCAATTCTTATATATAAAACGATTGTATTTCCAGCATGTTTTTTACTCAGCTTGTTAAAACCGTAGAGAGTGCTTCATATAAGGTCATAATCATTTACTCGTATTTCTTACTGATTAGTAACTGCTGATTTACTAACTTTGGTATTCTCTAAATGGAATTGAACTCTCATAAGTATAGGATGTTTTGGTCTTGCAAAAATATTTTCTTTTACTGTTAAGTTTATTCACTGCTTGCAATATTAATAGTTAAAGTTAATAAATTTTTTTTTTTTACTATTCATTTTCTATTGCACAATGTGTCTCACAGTTTACTTTGGTAAAATATTTGACTTTGTTGTTCATAAATGTATATGCATGTGTGTGTTTATTGCTTCTTGCTGGTTTCTAATTACTTTTAAAGAGTTAATAGTGCTAAAGCTATTTTCTTTCTAATCCCTTTGTATAAAAAATTTGTTTTAAAAAGCAAGAGGTAATTTTGTTATACTGAGTAAATAGTGATTATATTTAAAAAAATGAATTTTTAATATATTTCACTAAAATATAAAATAAAGTATTTAAGTAATATTGTGAAAATTCACTGATGCCTATGTGATATTTTACAGGATAATTGTATTTATAATTTTCTAACATTGTACTTTTTATCTTTTTTTTAAGAACTTTATGTGGAAAAATATCAAATGTATATTTTTAAAAGATGTTTTAAAAATTTAATCTGATCCAAAAAGCTAAAGGTGTGGCTTAATAATCATTATATATTTGAAATAAATCCAAGTAGATAACGCATAGGAAATTAATCAGTGTTTCAGCCAGGATGAGAGAAAAAATTACTCCAAAATTATTGGGTAATTATTTTATTTTATTATTGCTAGTTTAGTTCTGCAGTCTGCGATGTGACCAGAAGCCTCCCTCAGAGATCTCTTAATACATCATTATCGGCCTGATGATGACTTACAAGTTAAGTCGAAATGTCAGCAATAATAAAATAAAATAATTACCCAATAATTTTGAAGTATTTTATTTTTCTCATCCTGGCCGATATCCTGATTAATTTCCCACACGTAATACTCAACTGCCGACCAACCATCAAACTTGCCAAGTTAATAATATGAAAAGAGTGCAATGTTTCATTTTTCTTAACATTTACATAAAAAGAACATACATCAGATGAATGATTGCTCATTTTAATTTTTTTTTTAAATGTTATGTGGGTTAAGGAAATTAGTAAATCTTGGACTGTTACCTTCAAGCTGATTGCGGACGCCATATTGGATATCCTCAAGAGATACGCCACTAGTGGTATATTCCATATGGCAGCCGTGTATGTGCCTATAAGAAGATTATCGTAGCGTGTAAAGTATTCAATGTAATAATAAAGACATGTAACAGATGCTATAAACAAGCAGGAGCAAAATACAAGAATGGGGAGTGCAAAGACATCGTTGAGGCTTTTACAGACATCCGCCATAACGGACTTTGCTCTGAGGATTTGAAGGATCTGTGCTAGTGGAGGCTTAGTCTCCATTAGGGTGCACAGAGCATTTAACCTGAACAATATGATACCAAACAGGCCGTAAAGGAAATTTTCGAATGCGTTTAGCGAGCAATATAACCAATGCCAATAAAAGGCAATTAAAAATTGGTTATTGTAATGGAATGTCACAATTAAATAATTCAAAATAATTAATGGTACCAGAACCACGGAATTCCACATTTGCCCTTGACTAGTGACAGTAATGTCCAACACTTCCAATATATTATCTACACTATCAATATAGTCTATGAGAGTATTTATATACTTATACCTAAAACTCAAAACAAATATATTAGTAAAGATTAATAAATACATACAGACATACTGGCCTTGAATTACATATACATTGAACTTATTGCTCCAAGAGTTAGATACAAAGTCAACAAATAAAAAATTGGTTGTATAGACTCCAGCTAAAAAGCAAGATAATGAAGAATATATGAGTTGCAATAAAGATGGTTTCAGTCTCCCAAATTCCACACCCAAAGGCATAAGCCCGAATAATGTAGGGACTTTAAAAATTTTTTTGACTGAAATGTTCAGAGGGTCATTCGTCCGTGGCATCTCGAAATGAAATATCTCAAGGATATCAGTTCACTAATTCAGAGTTTTTTACTGAATTCATTTGTCACTTGAAGAATACAAAGGCGTACAACTATAACTGTCTAGATGGTAAGTTTGGTTTACTTGAAACATACAAAGTATGAATGCATTGTAGAAAGTGATCTCAATATTGCTCATCTGAATATTCAAGAGATAATAGATTATCTATTCATTCTGATCATTACGAATCGTTATATCCTGAAAGTGTATGAAAACAATATTATCAGGTAATTCCAGAGCAAGCGCATTAACCAGATGAGCTTCTTTATATACTATGCCAATCACATAAATAGATTTACAATCTTATTATTATTGATTCAACACATATCAAACATGATATCCACTGATCAAATTTATTTCATTATTTTAGAGGATTTCTGACAAAAACAAAACCTCACACAAAAATAAAAACAAAAGTGTTGTGTAGTAATTAAAAAAAAAAAATGTTTACAAAATCGAAAGTGATTATTGTTTTAGCAAGTCCTGAGTTCATTTTTACTATTTTTGTTACAATTCTGCTATGCGCCCCACTTATCAGACTCCTTGTTGAGACTGGGAACAAGGATTCCTTAGCATTCCCAATTGCGGTCTATGCATGTGGGGTGGGGACTTTGAGAATGCGGACTGCGTCTTCAGTGGTAAATCTGTTGTAGACATCTGTAGTAGACAACATCTGGAACTTGGCTGTAAACATTACTGTGACTGGGAAGTAGGGACAGTGATTATGGAACAGGCTGCTCTGTGATTATTAGCAAGTTGTCTCGAGTCTGTAAGCTTCTTGAGAGTCAGAGGAAAACAGTTTGCTTTCTCAGTGTCATAGACCTGGGTCCTTGAGTGGGTCAGTCACAGTCACAGTGACAGTTAACGAGGTGCAGTGATAATCCAGGTCGTTATCAGATGAACATCACAGTGGATTCAGGTCTGAGTACTCTTCAGAATACTGCTAGACAATATTTATATTTTTAGCTGTAATTAATATTTGTTGGAGTTGCGGCACTGGCCGTACTCTCTTCCATGTTGTTGTCGAAGCCAATCGACGATATTGTGAGTAATTTTCAAAATGTCGTAATTTTATTTTATAATTTTATTTAGTAAGTAATTGTATTGGTTGTTACTTTGAAATAATTAGCTATTTATGGAGAATGTGGGTGGAGTTCTGTGACGGACACCTACATTCTCTGTGATGATCATGAATACTTTAGTTATTTATTTATAAATATCAATTTAATTGTGATGTATTATCCCACGTAAATTTTAGATAGATAGATTTTTTATTTTATTCTCTCTCATTAATTGTTTAAATTTACGTGGGATAATACACCACAACTAAATTAATATTTATAAATGAAAATAAAAGTAAATAACGAGAGTCGATAAATAGCTAGACAATGTCAGCTACTTCGAGCATAAGACGATGTATTCGTCTTTCTCGTGGGTTAGGCTCTCGCTAGTGTGTTGGGAATTAAATAAGTTATCTAGCTCGTCCCCTTGTTCAGGGATATAGTGCCACCTACATTACCTAGCTGTTGGCAGGGATCTGAGTCTACTGCCAACTACATCAATACAGCGGAATGACTCCCCGCTCAATTTGTACATATGTAAATAATTATTAGATATAATTTGTTAGATTTAAGTTCTCAATACACACCTGTGTAAGTGTGTCATACTTCATATAAACGCCGGTTATGCCTCACCGGTTACTTCATTTGTATAGCTCCTCGGAGCTCAACGTCCGAATATGTATTTTTCACCATAACCCTTACATACCTACGGGTAAAAGGGTCGCTATAGGTGGTACCACACCACCATAGCACACGGACTGCTATTTCATAGCAAATTTTGTATATTTCAGTTTTACTAATAAACGAGGCAGAAGTAAAAAAAAAAAAAAAAAAAAAAAAAAAAAAAAAAAAAAAAAAAAAAAAAAAAAAAAAAAAAAAAAAAAAAAAAAAAANTATAAATATTATTTATTTTGTGGTCTTTAATCCCACGTAAATTTAGATAATTTTTAGTGCAAGGGAACAGAATAAACATCTGCCAATGTTTGGGCTTACATTGTAAGCCATCCTCAGGGCTGCCTATCATGAAGACGTGAGAGGACGTCCTGTCCCTAAGTTCACATTTCCATGACTGAAGTAGTTAGTTATTTATATTTATTAATATTAATTTATTGTAATTTTTATTTACACGTAGCCCCTAACGAAAGCATTAGTGATTTGATTATATCTCATAAATACGGCACTAAAATGAAAGTAAAAAATATAAAAGGCATCCTTATTCATCATCTTTATCCAGTATATGACTAATTTCATCTCAAAAGCCTAAATTTTATCTTGTCTTCCTTGTGCACTTTTTGGAAAAATAAATTGTAGAATGGAATCGGTGAAAAATGTCATTTTTCTCATTAATAAGCTTAAACACCATATTTTATGTCTGAATAAACACCAGCTTGAAAGGCTGTCAAGCTTATTCTAAACAGCCATGGACAGGCTTTAATTTCTCCATAAAAGCTTTTTCAAGAGATATTTAAAACCGTAAACAAATGTTTATTTAATAAATATTTATTTTAAGCAAATATCAATTGTAGAGTGCTGAATCCAAGAATCTACATCTAAATTTATCTAAATGCATACAGAATCAGTATTTGAAAGGATCCTATGTTGGAAATTTGGAGAACAATCTTTAAAAACTTTTCAAAATCCCTTTCATTTTGTTGTTTTTTTGGAGGGGTTTTGTTTTGTATAATTATCCTTTATATTGTATGTAAAATATAATTCAACTCTTATGAATTTTGTCTTCAGATGTGCTCCAATTGCCGTAAGAATTTTGGTCACAGAATAGACACAGTGTTCATTATAATTTATCTTAAAAATTTAATAAGAAAACAATAATAATAAATGAATATTCATTCAAACAATAAATAAATTAAAGACTTTTTAAAGCTAAAAACTTTGATTTTTATAAAATATATAAGTTCAAGTTTTATTCAATTATCCAGTATTCATAAGGGACACTCTGGAACAAGTTATTCACGAATTGCCCCATGATCTGCAGTAGCTTCTTCTTGATAGTGGGTTTCATTTCTTGTAGGAGCTCTTCCGCATGGGAGTTGATGAATAAGTTGAGAGCCGCCTCTGTAAGAAACAAAATACATTTATATTATTAAGTATATATAAATAATTGAAATAAAAAATTATTAACATAAAGAAATTTCAATTAATTTCATTAAATTAAACTAATAAAATAAGAAAAATTATAACTGTGCTTGGATTCTGATCATAGAGGTTGAAAGTTTTTGCTCCATGAGACTTACACCTCTAGCAAAGAATTATTTCTACCTCTAGACTATTAACTTGCTTGCCTAATTAGGAAAGGTTCTTTTTTCAATTTTATAATTTTTTATTTATGTTTTAAGTCAAATTTTTTTTATTATCCAAATTAACCCAATTAAGGTTTATTTTCCTCGTGAAAAATACAAATTCCAACGTAGAAAAAATGGAAATTGTCACCGATATCGAACCGAAACCTCCTGACCCTGTAAAACAAAATTTTTCAACTTTTCAACCTTCAAAGGCAAAGCAATACAAATTTTAAGGATTTAGGCTCATTAATTGTTCCAAAATATTTTAATTAAGTTATAATATAATATTTTAAATTAATATTTGAATATTCATATTAATTTTTATAATTCCATAGCTGTTTTTTTAAATAAGTTTCCCTGAAAAATATTAAATCATTCGAAAGCTATATTCTCTTTATGCAATATTATATTTTTCTTAAGAAATAGTTACAGTCAACGAATTTTCTTTATGCTCAGATATTCGGCTGAGATATTCTCTCCAAATGTGACACAAAACAAAAGGATTACTTTCGGTGAAGATCTTTTAAGAGAAATAGCTGACATCAAATACTAATTTGGCATTTCATTCATCCAATCAAAAAGGAAAATGATTTCTCGGTTAAAATAGGCCTTAATTTCAGGCACGTTCTTTGATAAAGGAGTAGAAATACTCGCACATGTAGGAATATTTTTGGTGAATGTGGAAAGCACAGGACAGTAATATGAAGGGAGGATTGTCGGGAATTTGGTCTTGGTAGTTGAAGAATTAACATCTAATTTGTAACCAAAATAGTATTTATTTTAGCCAACGTTTCGCACTGAATTTCAGGCCTTCATTTCAGGGGAGAGAGGGACTCGTGCTCAACTACATCAGTCATGATGAAGACTCAGTTGTGCTCGAGTCATTCTCTCCCCATCACCCTATTTGCCCTGATGAAGGCCTGAAATTCAGTAAGAAACGTTGGCTAAAATAAAACTTTTTTTTTTTTGTAACAAATTAGTTTTTACATCTTCAACTATCATGACCAAATTCCCGACAATCCTCTCTTCATAGAACTTGACGATGAACTATTCATTCCATACAGGACAGTAACATTCGTCCCATTCCACAGGGTTTACACCCCTGTTTTGTTCACCTCACCTGCCATATACACTTTCAAAAGTATTACCATGTTTTTTGTCAAATATAACCAGTCTTTTGTCTAATTTTTTTAATATCATTAAATTCTTTAATAATTGGTATGTCTTGTTAAATTTCATTATTTACTTCTGTTATATATTTATGTGTGTGTGTGTCTGTGTGTGCGCGCGTGCGTGTGTGTGTGTGTGTGTATAAAACAAATGCCTCATAATTTTAGCTATTCTAATGTAGGATTGTTGTAGATAGGTTCAAGTGTTCCAAGGTCAATATCTTGATACGCCTGTGATTAATCTGCTTAAAAATTATCAGGAGACTGCAGAAGCTACAGATGGGTCTATGATGGATCATAAATGTGACCCGTGGCACACTTGAGGAAGGGTGTGGACAGTACTCAGCGTCCGATTCATTATTACACTTTCATTTATTTCAAGTTGGAAATTCTTATGAAGGATGAGATAGAGTTAATTAAAACTATAAATACTTACCAACGATAGGATTTCCATTGCGCACATTTTGTATTCCCATCTTCAAATTATTCACAATGAATTCCATTTTCAGATCTTCCAGTTGCAGAAAGTCAACGCCATTATTGTTCGTCTTACTGGCTTTCAAGTAGATCCTAGCTCTTACTCCCTCTGGAATATTAATCACTGAATTTATATCGTTATTTTATTGTATCTTACTTTTAAGGGTACATGGTTACTTGGAATTGAAAAATACCCATTGCATATGGATCGCTATAAATATTTTTAAATGGTGTATGCTGTAGGCTATATAGCGGCAGCCGTGTAAGCCATACGCCATGGGACCTGGGGCTAAAACAGCTTACTTTTTGCCATGGTTGTTTAGGTAATGTTGTCAACTCTTCCCCATTATCCGGCTTTTATAATTCTTATAAAAAAAACTCTATTGTTGGAAATTTATATATGTGTGTGTGTGTGTTTGCGCGCGTACGTATGTGAATCGAGAATATATTTTCTCTTCATAAGGGTTGAAAGTGCGCACAAACCTTTAACAGTTTTGATAGATTACTATAAAATTATAAAACTATTTTGTAACATTTACTATTGTTCGTATATGTGTATAAAGTTTTTTTTTTATTGCTATTATTTAGAAATTTCAGTTAGCTTCCCAAAACTAATAAGTTTATAGGGCAAAGTCTTGTATAACTGCACACCAATATATAACCTAACTAATGTGTAACCCACCTTCTATATCAATGTAACCACTGCAAGTATAATTGTACTTTCAACAATTGCAGATATATATATATATATATATATATTACAGATATCAGAAGAAATGCAGCTATAACAAAAATAAACAAAGGAATGCCCAATATCAACCAATTATATTTTACGAAATATTTAAATTGTGCAACTCAAACTTAAGTGTATTAAAGAAGTCTGAATTAGTTAGAATTAAAAGATTCTGTTTATTTAATTAATTATGGAACAATCACTAAAATGATGGTAAAGCAAGTAGTTATTGCAGGATTATTGAAGTATCTTTGTAGAAAATTTTAATCAACGAGCGACCGATAAAAAAAAATTAACATAAATATAAATAGGCATATATATATATATA
>KZ807134.1:211138-228824 GCA_000696205.2 Oncopeltus fasciatus
ATATATACATCATAATCATTACTATAATAAATGATAGCTACTTCTACAAAAATAAAAAAATAGACCTATCCCCTCAAAAATAAAAATAAGTCTCATGTCTACTTTAAAAAAAAGCAATTTTCGATGAATTTAAGGGGGAATAGTGGGGGAAACCCAAAAACTTTGTAGTTACTTTCTGAAATAAATCCTTTAGTGTGAATTATCTGTAAAAATATTATGGAACCTAAATGTCAAAAATTAAACTTTGGTTCCTGTCAAGATCTATAATTCTTTTCGTGACATAAAATATAAGATGATATCACATTCAAAACGTTTGTACTTTCTCTGAACAAAAATAGAATATCTAATACTGAATTTGGTTCTGTCGCTGTTTTTAAAATAATGACACCAAATTCGATAATTAAATTTTATATAGTATTTTTTTTAAGAGTTCCTTTACACGAAAATTAATAATTTATTTATAATTAAAAAAGTTATAGAAATATAAAACATTATAGTTGAATGATACAATTTCTTAGAGCTAAACACTCTGACATTTGTTTGAAAACGCATAGTTTGGAACATACTTAAGAAAGTAACTTGGAGGGTTACGTGTGAGTCTCTCCTCTAGACATAAATTGGATAATTTTTGCACAGAACTAAGAAGAAAAATGAATCAAATTTTAGACAGAAATGAGGGGTGGGAGAGGGGGGATGTCCCAGAAAAACAAATTAAATACCTGTCTATATTTCGTTAATGTCAGTTACGTGAAAAATAAATACAGAAAAAGGATAGAAACAGTATCAGGAAGAAGAAAGAGTATGAACTCACTACCTTCCAAGTTCTTCTCCTTCAAGTCTTCTCCGTTAGGACGGCACCGAAGCATCCTTCGCTCCATTAAAGTTCCCGCCTTTACAGCAAAGAACTGATAAGCCATTTACTGTTATCATTTCCTTATTTAGTGAAACTTGGGGGTTCTGCTTAGTTTAAGCTGATCCTTTGAGACAGACTTCATTTTAAGAGTAGTTTGGGTACTATAATAGTCTTTGACATCCTAACATTTATTTACTTAGAAGATAAGACTACTATTTGAAAACAAAATAAATGAATAATTAATAAGAAACATAAATGTTCACTGACCCTTTCTTAAGTGCGCCGCGAAGAAGTTGGCTGAGTCTCTGAGACACTCGTTGATATTGGGGTCATTTTTGTGGCAGGGATGGATGAAGTAGGCTGAAAGAAAGCAGAAAAAATAAAGAATTTGCAAATCTTAAAGGATTTATTACATTATGAATTAAAGGAATTGCATATGATAACCTAAATGTACAAACAAATTTAATTTTTTTTATTATTTAAACAAAGAAGTACATTATAATTAACTTTTAATTTTTAAATCTTGGTATCAAAAGTCAATGATGATTCGAGAACGGAAATCCAAAATTTCGAGACTACAACTGAATTAGATGACTACATTTTTAAATCAATTTCAATAAGTAATGAAGTAAAAGTTAGGGAAAATACAAATTGAAGATTTTTCTTTTTTATGGGCATAACAGCATAAGATCAATATTACACACACACACACACACACACACACACACACACACACGCGCGCACACGCGCACACGCGCACACGCGCACACGCGCACACGCGCACACGCACACACACACACACACACACACACATATATATAAGTCATGTATCATAAATCCCTTACACATAAGAATATTTCTAATTCACACAATATATATATATAGGATCTCCTTCTTNATATTAAAGCACAGAAAGGCACACGCACCTACGCATGCATGCACACATACACACACTTATGCACATACATGAATGAAATTAAAAATTACAACTTTCTACTGTGCAATTTATAAATATTAGTTTTATTGTGGTATTTAATCCCACATAAATTTAAAACATTTAATGCGAGGGAATAGAATAAAAAATCTATCTGTCCCAGCCAGGACTCAAATCTGGATCTCCTGCTTTACGGGCACCTATACTATCAATTATACCACTGGGACAAGCCAGATAACTTATTAAATTCCCAGAATACTAGCAAGAGTCAAAACCTCCGAGAAAGACAAATACATCGTCTTATGCTCCAAGGAGCTGACACTGTCAAGCTATTTAGCCTCTCATTATTTACTTTTTATTTTCATTTAAAAATTTTAGTTTTATTGTGGTATTTAATCCCAGGGAAATTTTAAACATTTAATGCGAGGCTAAAAGCTTTAGGGGCCCCCTGCGGGGTAGGACCCAAGATACACTACAGCAATCAGGAGCGAGGCCAATCCTGGGAGAGCAGCTGTCAGCCTTCCGCCTCATCTACATCCAGTAGGGTGAAAAGGGCGGTTCTGGACCACGCAAATAGAGAAAATGGCGGGTCTTACCTCTAGATCCTAGATCTTCGTTTCATTTTATATATATACATTATATATATATATACCTCTTTGGATCAGCGCTTGGGGTCTCACCTCTACCTCATCGCAGAGAGTCCCAGCGATCTTAGCGAATTTCCTACCTCAACAACGTCATAGGCGGTCCTACCCCGCAGGGGGCCCCTAAAGCTTTTAGCGAATTTTTTCTTATAACCACAACATAACCTACCCGGGCGAATTTCCTTGTAACCATAACATTTTTGATATTTTTCTTAGTCTTATAGGCCTTATGTGGGATTTGTGTGTATTTTTGTACTTCATTGACGTATGATGTAGAGGATACGTAAATTAGCTGATTTCCACAAAATATGCTTTGCGGGTTTAGTATTTTTGAATATTTTATTGAAATACAGGGTTTATGTAATTTATGTAATTTTGTAATTATTTGACGTACGATGTATAGAAAACATAAATACAAAAATAACTCATCATAGTAAAAAATTATCCGAAATGAAAAACACCCTCAACACATATATCGAGGAAATTCGAATAAAAAAAAATTCTTAACTTGACGCACCCTCTTCATAAAACGTCTTGTAGTACACAATTACATAAAAACTCTAAATTACAATAGAAATATCAAATACTAAGCCCGCAACCCTTATTTAAAAGAAATTCGCTCAATGACATACCCTGTACATCAAACAACAATATAGTACAAAATTTCATAAAGACCCTATATTTCAATAAAATTTTCCAAAAATACTAAACCCGAAACACATATTTTCAAGAAAGTTGTTCATTGACGCACCGCTTGCGTCATAAGTGTGTGTTACACAAATTCCACATTGAGACCCTTACAAGACTATGGAAAACACGAAAATACTAAACCCTCAACACATATTTCAAAGAAATTCGCTCGTTCATGTATCCTCTTCACCAAACGTCGATCAGCTTCAAAATTACATAAAGACCATATATTTCAATAAAATTATATGATATACTAAACCCGCAACACAAATATATAAAAATTAGCAGTTGGACGCTCCACTTGAGCCATATTGTTGAAAAACGCCAAATTCCACATAAGAAATTGTTAGACTAAAATGAAAAAATATATCAAAATACTAAACCCGCAATAACTATGTTGACGAAATTTAGTTCTTGACGCACGGTCATATAGATGACAAAAGCCCATAAAAGAACCTATAGTAAGAAAACATTCTGCAAAAATACTAGACCTTCAACGCATATTTTGAGGAAATCCGCTAATTTACGCATTCCATACATCGTACGTCAAATAATTACAAAATTACATAAAAACCCTGTATTTCAATAAAATATTCAAAAATACTAGACCCGCAAAGTATATTTTGGGGAAATCTGCTCATTTACGTATCCTCTACATCATACGTTAAATAATTACATTAACAAACATAAATCCCACATGGGACCTATAAGACTATGAAAAATATCTTAAATACTAAACCAGCAAAGCATATTTTGGGGAAATTTGCTCATTTACGTTTCCTCTGCATCATACGTTATTCAATTAATAATTACACACAAATCCCACATGGGACCTATAAGACTAAGAAAAATATCAAAAATACTAAACCCGCAAAGCATTTTGTGTGGAAATCCGCTCATTTACGTATCCTCTACATTACATATAAAACCTCTACATTCGTTAGTCAATTAATAACTACACACAAATCCCACGCACCCCTTGCGGCATACTGTCATAGCATAGTCCTTTTAGATGAAATATGCTAATTAACACATCCCTCGATTCCATTCAAGTGCCTATCATAATTCATGTTAAGACATGTTCAGCCTAGGGATCAAAGGTCAAAGGTTAAAACGTAAATAAATAAAAAAGGTACAAAGTCCTCAGTTTGGGGAAATATCTCCTTATCGCATTATTCCCTCGTAGAAGATAAGTATTTAAAATAAAATAAAAAGTACTGACATTTTAAGTTCGCCCCTTGACGCACCCCTTAAGTTACATTCTACAATAAGTCGTATTCTAGAGACCAAAGGCCAAAAGGATCAAAAACATAATAACAGAGAAGAGGAGAGTTAAAATATTGAATTAAAATAATATAATCTTGGAGTTAAAGGGGAAAAGATAATCCTTAACACATAATAACAGGATGGGATATATACACACCTACATTCATTTGACATGCTTAGGACGGGGGGGGGGGGGGATTTTCTCCCTCAAAGATAATATGGTAGGAAATTCGTCTGGGTAGGTTATGTTGTGGTTATAAGAAAAAATTCGCTAAAAGCTTTAGGGGCCCCCTGCGGGGTGTGATCTCCAATGACGTCGTTGAGGTAGGAAATTCGCTAAGATCGCTGGGATTCCCTGCGATGAGGTAGAGGTAAAACCCCAAACGCTGATCCAAAGAGGTATATATATATAATGTATATATATAAAATGAAACGAAGATCTAGGATCTAGAGGTAAGACCCGCCATTTTCTCTATTTGCGTGGTCCAGAACCGCCCTTTTCACCCTACTGGATGTAGATGAGGCGGAAGGCTGACAGCTGCTCTCCCAGGATTGGCCTCGCTCCTGATTGCTGTAGTGTATCTTGTAATTCTAGGTCTTGTCCATGATTCCTATCTCATGGCTCAAATGGGTCACAAAGATCCCATTTTCTTGACTAATCAAACAGTTTATTTAAGGTTATGTTTTATGTTTCCTTAAGGAGCCCCAAGTGGGACCCTTCATTGCATATTTGAAAGAGCTACTTTACCCAAGTTACAATAAAATTAAAATTAATACAAAACAAAATATTTCAAAAAATAAAAAGGAAATTAAGAAAAAAATAAAGTAAAATGCATAAAGGGAAAAAAGATAAAAAGGTTAGGTTAAGTGTACTTTGCCAAAACGTTCCTCACGAGGTTCAACGTTATACACGCTTTTCTGTTTAATATATATATATATAATTTATATATAGAAAATGAAACGAAGAATAGGATCTAGAGGTAAGACCCCGAGCGCTGGGTAGGGACACCAGGGTGTCCGCCATTTTCCCCATTTGCGTGGCCCAGAAGCGGCTTAATCACCCTACTACATCCTGTCTATACCTGGCCGTCAGGAGCGGATCTCGAAGAAAGCAATGGGTACCAGGATTGACGGTAGGGAAGAAAACGTACCAACTGGCCGCAGAACGGGGACAAGGAATATCATGAGAGTGGTGCTGAGGGAAGGGAATCCTAGTATGAACTCTATAGAGTTTCATTTTTCTCAAAGGACTTTTATTTATTTTAGTTCAGACTTCTCTTTTTTCCAACAACAACATAATCATACATTGTACATGCAAGCATACACTATTGTTCGCAAATTTACTCACGTTTCTTGGCAGCGGAGAGAGTTGAGGCAGCTGCAATCCAAAGCGCTAATGTGATGACCACGGATGTCCTAGGCAGCATCCTGGAAAAAGGAACCGTTCTTAGTCTGAAGGTCTTATAAAGAAGAGGTTTTGTGTCTGGTCAGTACTGGAAGCCCACATACCTCCTGGAGTGTCAGGAAATCTCCAAGTTGATGAAAAGGGACCAAGATGAACGAGAAAGTTTTTGTAAATGTTATTAAAACATAAATATGCCAGTCCTAGAATAGGCAACAGTAGCCCCGGGAGGGAACAAACGTAAAAATCGTTTCGATCGTTAAAATCAGGTAGAAGGATATGTAAAAAATTACCGTTCTAAGGTCTTAAGTTTTCAAAATCAAACTATACTTTTAATTATCACTTTGATTTTTTCACTATATACTAAGCTAATTGAAGAAATAAAAAAACTATATCTCGTAGGAAGAATGTATATGTAGAGAATTCCTCAGCATGGACATTTGTGTTTGAACATTTCATCTCAGGTAAACCCCCACTATGATGTTTAGATTTTCTGAATGACAAGGACATTAAACATTTCACGTACAATTTCGAATGGGATTCAGTGAGTTTCAGTAATTGCGTCTGATGTACTGTGAATATGCTTTGAATCGAATTTCGGGTTGCAGATCAATCTCCACTGCTCACCAACTCAATTATATAGTTTTTTTTGGAAATATATATGTTTTAAATTTGAGTGTAAGTGTAGATGTTTTTTAACAGAAATGATTTCACAGTAGTCTGAAATGCTTTAATGAAGTGTCGGATATCAGGTTAAACCACACTCCTAATGCTATAATTTTTTTATTTAACAGACTATATTTCTGAACAATTACTTTAATACTGTATGCCAATTTTATTCCGTTTAATAAAACAATTAAAAAGTTAAAATACCAGTAATCTCTTCAGAGTTTCTGGTAAATCCTCGCTCCTGAACAACCAGATACAGATATTATCTTTTCAGCAATAAATATACAATTTTTTTTTGTTTTTAAAAGAGCAATAGGGTGCTGGAACTTTTTTTTTTGTAATCAAGTGACCGATTTTTGTATAACCCCTACTTCAAATGATATAATTTTACAGATTCACAGAAAGCGTTTTGTAATTTTTTTTTCAATGCATTAAAAAGACCACTAAACCTGATTTTGTACTGAGAGGGAAAGGCGAGTGCTAGAAATTATAAGAATAATTAAGAATTAAGAACCTTGAAATAATACATACCACTGGCTTCTAAAAGAGAGATAAGGAGCTAGCCTGGATATTGCCGGTAGTCTGATTAGCCGTGAGCCACGTACAGATTTGCATTTGAAAGGACACTTATCCTTCGAGGCATTGTCCCTGTTCTCCTGAAGGGAATATGCTAAACGTTCTTACTTCCCCCCGCTGAAATATTACCGCGAGTACGTCCTTACTTGTACCTTAGCTAGGGTCGTTCGTAAATATCGGTCTTTACATGCTAAGAGGTGTGCTAGCCAAGTGGTCTTGGTCCTAACGACTTGGCAGGCTCCATAATAGAAGGATCGTGCTTTTATAATTGCCTTTAGGAATGTATCAACTTTCCTTCTTATGTTTATCGCCACAATTTTTAATTAATTCACAATTGTCTTAAAATTTATTGTAATAGATTCTATTTAAAATCATTCGAGGGTTTTCGAAAGAAAGCCAAAACATTGAAGTTTATTCAGAACTTTCTCCACAAGAACATGTCAGATTTCTCCTCCAAGGACACTAGATCTAAGAAACCAATCAATACACATCCATCCTCCAGAGACTTCTTCCGAAGACATCAAGTTACCCCAACAAGACCCTCTACAATCGCAGACTCCATCCCTCTTAAGACATGCCGTTTCTCTCCTCACCACCACAGACCATCATCTACAACAACTTAACTCATTATCACTCCAGAAGACAAACAAAAATAACCCTGAACAAGGCCTGAAATTCAGGCCGAAACGTCAGCAAAAATAACACCATATTGGTGCACCTATTTGTTTTTATTTAATAATTAACCTGTGACCGAACCCCCACTAAAGCTATTCGCGATTGTCGTAAGGCGCTACGTCATGCACTCTTGTGGCCGGAATGTTTAAGGTAAAGAGAAGAAATTCTTTATTTAAGGTTCAAAAGGAGAGTTTTTTTTTTGCTTTGTTTTTTTACTGTAGACATTATTATTAGATGATTTTAGTTGGGGTTCGCTCAAGGTAGATCCAAAAAAAAAATACACTTTCTTTTAAAATTGTATTTTTTTCTTTTTTTGATCTACTTTGACCGAACCCCAACTATCAAACATCTAATAATTTATTTAGGGTCGTTTGTATTTTTAAGCCTTTGGACGAGTCGTCATGGTCTAAAATTGTTCAAGGGGAGAGGGAGTTTTTAATAAGGCGAAATTTAATCATTTAAATATATTCGTTACAGTTAAAGTTACGAAGAAATGAATAGAACAAAATTTTTTTTATAAAATATGATATCCTAAAAATTTATAGAATTATATTTTTACGAATAATTGATATTAAGAAAGAAAAATTAAGAATGTAGTTCCGAATGTTGGGCAGGCTTCGTTAGTTTAAGAATATTAATGGGTTCCAAATTTGATATTAGGCATTCTATTCCAAATCGTTGAATGATATTTTTTTTTTTTTTTAAGTTGAGGAAAAACTCTCCTTTTGAACCTTAAATAAAGAATTTCTTCTCTTTACCTTAAACATTCCGGCCGCAAGAGTGCATGACGTAGCGCCTTACAACAATCGCGAATAGCTTTAGTGGGGGTTCGGTCACAGGTTAATAATTAAATAAAAAGAAATAGGTGCACCAATATGGTGTTATTTTTGCTGACGTTTCGGCCTGAATTTCATGCCTTGTTCAGGGCTATTTTTGTTTGTCTTCTGGAGTGATAATGAGTTAAGTTGTTGTAGATGATGGTCTGTGGTGGTGAGGAGAGAAGTGGCATGTCTGAAGGAGGTTAGAGTCTGCGATTGTAGAGGGTCTTGTTGGGGAAACTTGATGTCTTCTTTTTTTTAAAGAAGGCGGAAAATAAAAAGACTATTTAAAAACGCCTTTAACTTCCTCTAATTATCCGATTTCATATTAGATTTTCTCTCTTATTTTTATTTGTATTGTTAAACTCTTTATCCCGTTATCAAATTGTGCTGTTCGTGCCATGAGTCATCATTCTACTGCCTCCTTTCCACATATTCCTATATATGAGAGATGGACTGATAAGGAGTTATCAGGACACGAGGCGCCTGCACCACCGTTAGCATGGTCTTCAGCTGACTCGCTTTCTCCTGGCAGCCGACCCTGGATAGCGGTCAGTGGACCAGTCGGACTATCTCACACTCCTGCCTCTCGCCCTCCTCGGCTTCGCTAATGTCCGAAGCTCAGCTCTTCACATTGCCATCAGTACAAAGTCATTGTGATGAATAGAATTAAGTAGAATGTATCATCATCTTGTTATCATGTGTGTATTTCCACCAAGTAGATGTACACACCTTTATTATGCATTATGTTATTTCTGTAACAGATCATCACCAAGGCTGGAGGTGAACGGACATATCTTCATATGGCAACATTGAGTCCAATTCACTTGAAGGCCTTTAAAATACTGACTCTCAGTGTGTGTGTATGTGTTGTACCATTGTAGTCAATTTCTCTCTTAATAAGCATTTTTAGTATAAAATATATATGTTAAAATTACATCTTACACCTATTATATTCTGTATACTTTTGTTAACTCAAATAGCAAAGAAGATATTAAGATTATAAATTTTTGTTTTCCTTCAAACTCCCTACTCACAATGAACCAAAAATAAATGTTTCCAAGGGCTCACAATGAAAAGCAAAAATACTGAATTTGGCTTCTATATTTTAAGTAGAAGAGGTCCCGCCTATAATTCAAAATTAGATTCTTAAATATTTTTCTTAATAAGCGTTGTTTTGTTAAGTGTTTGTAGATTATAAAATATAATAATAATATTAAAATACATTAGGACCTATATTGTTTCATACACTTTTTCCATAATGCTACTCTGAAGGAAAATAGTTAAGACCGCCAAGAAGAGGGTCGAGACACAAAGTAGACTGAATACTGTGGACCAGTCGGGGTCGGTGGTAGTATTTTCTGGGGCTCTCCACAGTAACTGCTACTCTGCTACTACTGCGACTCATATTATTCATTATATGTACATCTATTGAATACTTTTTATTAGAACATATTTTAAAAATAATTACACACACACACACACACACACACACACACACACACACACACACACACACACACACACACACACACACACACACACANAGTTAACAATAAAGGGATATATATAATATTAAACAAATAATACTTTTAGCATCTCTAAAAGTAGGATCGGTGAAGATCTTAAAACATTTCTCAGAGAAATTTACTAAAAGCCTATTTTTAAGCCATATTTTATTTTTTATTAATTTTACTCCACGATTCAAAGAAAAAATGTTTAAGTTGAAGACTCTTAAGCAAGTACGGATATATATATATTTGCTAATTAATAAGAAAATTTTCTAACATATATATATGTGGTATCGGCCATAGCAGACTTTCTAGGAGCAGAGAAACTGCTATGCACCCCCCACTTGTTGACATTTGGGTTTTAGGGTCCCAAAAATGTATGCTTCATCTACAACCCTAAGGGAGTTAAAGTCAATAGCTAAAAGTTATTTTTACTTTAAATATAATAAAAATAATTGTTTAAAATATGAAAATGGTTTCAGCTATCGACCTGGAGTTTGTGCCATTTAGAAAGTATTGACCTTTTGTTCTCTCTGAATTGTTTTTTCGAATACCGAAATTGTTTTCTATGGATATCTCTAACGGTAAGTATATGTCGTTTGTTCCAGACTGCGGAGGCAAAGAGGTTTAAAATTCTTCGTGATTTTATTCGAAGCCTACTGTAAAAAAAAAAAAAAAAAAAAAAAATGGTAAAAGGTGTTAACAAAAGCTACTGTCCTTTTTAAAATGAAATTTGAACTATCGGATGCTCCTATATTTGTTGGTGGAATAATTTAAATTGAGCATGTTCAAACGATTCGAAGGGGGGTAAATTAAGTGATAAAGCATAAAATAATTAAAAAATTAAAGAATGAAATATCTAGAGCAAATCACCCAGACTACATTCCTAAACAAAACCTATTTGAATTGTAAGAAGTTTCAACGAAGTTGTTAGAGCAGTTTTGTAGTTTTATTTTATTCCACATTATTTTTCCTTTTTTTTTTTCTTCTAAGATTCCAACATTGGTAATTAATAAATAAGAATTGATTTTATCTATTCGCATGTTTCCTTGAGAGAAGTCCTGTTATTCACACGAGAATTATGAAGCGACTTTTAAATGTCAGAGAAATTCATCGATACTCCAATGGAAAACTTCAGTATTTCATTTATTTATACACATATATATTTCTGTGTATTTCAATAAAATTTTAAACTGTCTATATTTTTAGCTTCACCAGTCTCCTTTTGTGCATATACAATAATATATGTGTATAAGTGTGTGTGTATTTACTTATTTATTTGTTTCGAATAATGAAACCAAATTAGAGTTTTAATTTCAGATCTTGTTTTTTAATTAAAATTCAATGAGGGCGATTAGAGAGATGGGGGGGGGGGGGTTAGAGAAAGATTAAAACTCTTCAAATGGAGAGTTTTCTTACAGTAGATATTATTATTAAGGGGGGGGGGGTCAGTCAACACTTTGGTTATTGACCGAACCCCAACAAAAAAAAACATCTAATATTAAAACTTTTCATTTCCACTAAAAATGAATTTACTCTACAGTTGACAATAGATAGCACCAAACCAGTTACAATCAGAAGTGCTGCTGGGAAGAGTGGAGGGTATAGAGGTCCGGGAAGTACCTGCCCAGGACAAGGAAGCAGTGTTTGTGCACCAGGTGCTTTTGATCCTATTTACTTGAGCCTGTCTGAGTGATAGGTCAGAGAGAAAGTGGAATGGAGGGAGGTCAAGTAAGGATTAGTGAAGCAGTACTACCCTCGAGGCATAACACTTCTGATTCTAATTACTTCACAGGGACAGGTCTGCAGCACGGTAGGAGAGAAGTACCGAGAGGGAGGGCGGACTGGACCGATGGAGAGTGGAGTTGACGTCCATTTTCTAAGTGTATATCTCTTTTGATCCCGTTTAATTCAGTGGAGTTAAGAAAGAGGACGAAAGGAGGCTCCGGAAAGGAGTGAAGCCCGGAAGTGAGCAAGAGCGTCTCTCCGCTGGTGCATGACCCACTCGATCCTAGTTACTTCAGCAACGTGAAGTGTCGGGGTAGAGAGAGCCGAAGTTGGGGAACACCGGGACGGAAGACATCCAAGAAAGAAGGGGAGCCTTCCATCCTCTTGGTGTATCTAGCTTCTGATCCTAGTTGCTTCAGTGGATTAAGAGAAGAGGATGAATTGGAGCTCTGGGATGGAGAGAAGGAAGGACCATGAGGAAACCCATGATCCTTGTAACTGTCCACCCTCTAAGTGTATATCCGTTTTGGGCCTAGTTACTTCAGTAGATTAAGAGAAGAGGATGAAATGGAGCTCTGGGATGGAGAGAATGAAGAAACCCATGATCCTTGTAACTGTCCGCCCTCTAAGTGTATATCCGTTTTGGGCCTATTTAATTTGAAGAGAGTAATCGGCATGACGTAAAGAATGAAGGAAGAGATATCCTGTTAGGGAGGACAGGAAGGGCTGGCATAGATGAAATGGATAAGAACGCAAAGAAGTACTGGTACTATTAAACAGAGCCTGATATTATGTGAGCTCCTATCGTGAGATAACTGTCAAGTAGTGTACAAGATAGCAAGATGAAGAAGAACGGTGAGACGAAGGGTTGTATTTATGCTCAGCTATGAGAGGCATTTAAACAGTGTGCAAGAGAACAGGATGGACAACAGCCTGTCAGATTTAGCTATAAAACGGGGGATGATGTGAACAAATTACTGCATCAAGTAAAATAAGTCCTTTCACTAAGCTTACAAGTTAACGCAAGAATTTAGAAAAAAACAGACCTAAACGAATAGAGGCAGGAGAGTTTTCTGAAGGACTGACCTAGCAAATCAATACTGAAAGCTTCAGTCATGAGAGAATTATTAGGTAGTGTATTGGAGGACGCAACGGTCTAGACGAAGAGAGGCAGAAGGATGTTTACAGGTAATTGGATCTAACAAACAGAGCTTAACAGTTGAAGTGCTCATGTCATGAGAGGACAGATAGAATGCCATGATCTAGCACTCAGATGAGGAACGGTGTGCGGTAGTTTGGAATGAGAGCTTCCGTCTCGAGAGAACTTTGAGAAAAGATACAAGCAGGCGTTGGGATGTGGGGAATGCGTCTCTCTGTCAAGGGAGAACTTTCAGGTATTAACGAGTTAACAATAAAGGGCAGCAGCCTAGGTGAAGAACGACGTGTGGGATCAGTCAGGAAGGGTACGAGATAACTCGATGGGCTTGCTGAGAGAGGCCTAGGCGGAGACGGCGTGTGGGCTCAGACAGGGAAGGTACCAGATAACGCGATGTGCTTGCTCAGAGAGGCTTTGGTGGAGTCGGCGTGTGGCCTCAGACAGGGAAGGTACCAGACAACGCGATCTGCTTGCACAAGGAGGATGTATTGAAGAGGGCTCACCTGTGTCTGGAGGAGGTCCGCAGGTCGACTGGTTCTTTCTCTCGTCATGACGTCATCGATTAACCGTTCTTCTCCCCTTCTCCTCAACTCCTGACAATGTTTTGTTGCGGCCTAGCGGGGTAGCAGGTTCAGAATACTTCTTTTTTTTCTTTTTTTTTAATATTGAACTGATATTTTTTCTTCTCCTAGCTCACTCAAAGGCTACAATGTCAGCCTCGAATTTCCGGCATGACAGATCACATTTTGTTGTCTGAATTTTTTCTTTTATAGACTAATTGTTTTATTTATCGGGGTTTTTTCACTAAATAAAACCCTAATTTAAATTAAAACATTTCATGATTCATCTATACAGAATATTGGAAAGAAATAACCACACCAGATTCTGATTCACCAATTTATTTCTTAAATTTTTAATGATATATTTAGACACTAGAAAATACTTCCATTTATTAATTATGCAGGATTGGAATATTATTTGTTGTTGCCAAATATAAATTTTTTGTTTTAGGCGTCTGAGGTTCAGAGGAGGACAAATAATTGATATTGTTTTTATTATTCTTAGTATTATCTCATTTTATATCATTTTTAGTCATCAAATATTTATAATACAATTTTTATATGACAGTTTTATTGAAGAAGACATTAAAGAATACTCTTTCTTCCACCCTTTCTTCTCTTAGAATCTCTTAGCATAACTAGCTTACCTTTTACAAACTCCTCACTCACTATAATTTCTTATGTTACTTCCAAAATTTTTCCTGATTATAGAACATGAGTGGGCTGAGTTAGATCATACAAAACTCATAACTTTGCTACTAGAAAAATTTTAGTTTTTGTTGTCTAGTCTAGTAGTTATGGAGTAAAGTTGAAAAATATTTATATAATTCTGTCCTAAGAATAAGGGTCCTCAATAGCTTCTTTTGTATTACATAAAATAGATTCATGTGTAAATTAACATTGGAATTTTTACTATTATTATATATTTTTTTGCTATTATTCTAAAACTTGTACTAAAATGCGGTTGTTTCAAATGATTTTGAAATTCACCTTAAAGATATCTGAATTCACAATGCATATGTATTAGAGTATTTATTGACAAATACAATTTAATTTTTAAAAAATAAAGAAATATAAGCAGCAATATTTGAAAAGAACTAAGAAAAAGGCAGAATTTCTTACAATATTTGAAAGATAACAAACAACCCAGATAACAAAGCCGTACAATTTTACTTTTCTGATATTCTTGCTAAAGAGTTTTTTTTTTAAGATAATTTAAATGTGGCCATCTTATTTGAGGCGCCCCTGAATATATGTATGTGTGTGTATCTGTATGTGTATTATATATATATATATATATATATATATATATATATACAGACATTTATATGGNCTTAGAAGACTGCTTAAGCTGGTTTTCCGTCGGAAAATCAAGCTATTCGTTTGGTAGCGAATTTTGAAAATCTTTATCGATGATAATTGGGTAAGCTAAATATTTAGCATGTTTAAATTTATATATATATATATGTGTGTGTGTGAGTTTTTCTCCATATTTGCAATTTCTTAAGTAAAGACACCAAATTTGGTATTTGATCTTATTTGTACAAAACATTAAATGAGTTTAGAAATGACTGAAAGTGGTCAAGAATACCAAATTCAAAAATATTTCATATCTTAGCTATTTTTAAAATCATGACCAAATTTATAAATCTAATAGGCATAAAAAATGGTTTCCAACAATTATGTTCTGTTTTGTGTTATTTATCTTGCTTTTATCAATAATGCTATTTTTAAAAAATTCTCAAATTGGCTAATGAGACAGGCATTTTTATTTTTAAAATATAGAAATGAAATGGATTGGAGAGAGTAGGAGCTTAGGGATAGCTCTTTTATCATTCATGACTGTTAAGATATCTTTTCAAATTATCTTGACCCACCATCCTGACCACTTTTTTTCTTTAATTACTGAATTAGTGAAAATTGAGAGTTATTCATTTTGGAGAGAATTGCTCGAGGTTCGGTTAAGGTTGATCGCCCCCCCCCCCCCAAAAAAAAATACACTTTTTTCAAAAGTTGCCTTTTTTTTTAGATCAACCTTGACTGAACCCCAACATATTTTCTACTAATTACAGAATTAATTTTTTTTTTCTAATTTATAAATCCTACCTTCTATAGACAAAAGTAAATCACTATTGAGACATAGTGGGCATGCATATAGTCCAAAACGTGCATACTAGGGGGATAAAAACATTTAATAAGTACTACTATTTCCAAGGTTTAGATGAATTGTCCTTTATGAGGGTCATTTTTATTAAGGGATTAGAAATGGAAGGAGGGCTTTGAGGGGTATATTTGTGAGATACTTTTTTTTTTTTTTTTTTTAATTTTAAGTATTTAAAAATCTAAGGGAGCAAGAGTTATGTATTAACTATAATTGATTATTCAAAAGGAGAGTTTTTTGACCGTAGATATTAATATTAGATGACTTTAGTTGGGGTTCGGTCAAGGTAGATCCATAAAAAAAAAAAATTAAAAAAAAAAACGTATTTTATAAAAGATTATCTGCCAACGTTTCGGCTTACATTGTTAGCCATCTTCAGGACTGCCTATCATGAAGACCAGAGATCTTCACAGGCGTCCTGTCCCTAGATTCACATTTCCATGACTAAGTAGCTTAGTCTGAACTTGACCGAACCCCAACTAAAGTCATCTAATTATAATTGATTATATTATTTTTAATAGTTTTGCTAACTGTCTTACATTAAACTCATGAAATGATTTCATTCACCACACCCTCACTCTCAAACAATCCATATAGTTATTTCCCATAGCTCCAACTGAGCATTTGAAGGTCTAGTAAATAAGATAATTGATTGATTAAATAAATATAGACTTTTAGAAGCTTAACTTTTTCCCACATGAATCCATGGTCTCCAGAAATATTCAGTCTTCTTCCAGACTTAACCTTGTCGAAAAGGTGTGTTCCCCACATCTTGTTATGGCTTCTTCAGGGCTGAATGGAGAATGTACCTTTGCCAGTGGGAATTCCACCTATTTAAGAAGGTTCTTCATCAAGTTCAGGGCTTGATCTATAGTTACTTTAGTAAACAGGAACTTGACAATGACTTCTGTCTTTATCCTTATGTTCTAGAGAAAAACCTCACAATTTTTTGGAGCTTTTATGTAGCTTCAGCTTGTCTACAATCTCTTTAGATTTATTGTAAGTAGGTGATTCAATAGTAGAAAGAATGGATTTCATCAGTATCCTCTCTTTGTGTATTTTCAGGTAACCATATAGTCTTAGTGGAGTGGGGTTTGATATCTTAAAAGGTTTCAGTTTTTATTGATTATCTTTGCTTGTATTTATGGTAAGAATTATTTCTGATTGATACATTTTTTTATGATCTTTATCTATAATACGTGCATGCCATCCTAGAATATGACTTTAATCTTATCCAGGTATTGTTCTTTCTTCTTAATGACTGTGGCGTTGCCCAGTGCTGATTGTTCTTTCTTGGTGAGGTTTGGCTTGGGTGGTTTATGCAGATGTTGTGCAGATGTCTTTACACATTGTTACAGCTATCTCTTGATCAAGATTCATAATGGACCCTTGTACATTAATTATTATCTTTGCTACTGCAAAGTGGTGTAGTTGAAATCCTCAAGTTGTGTGTATAAGATACTGAGCGTCTACTTGTGGAACTCTCTGATTGGGAGATTAATGACCGTCTTCTATAGAGAATGATACATTATACTTCCACTTAGTTTCAGAAAGCCTCTGTTTTTTTGCTCCAAAATGCTTGCAGAATATATAATATGTTACTTGCCATGTAGATCAATCAATTTTGTCCTAATCCTTGTCCGATATGTGATTTGATATTTGTATGAGGTTTGTAAGCTACTTCCTCTCAATTGTTGCCAATTAAGAACAAGTTAGCCTTAATTAGTTAGACTCATCTTGGATGACCATGCCAATGCATTTTGCATTTGTTGGCTGCTTCCTTTCTTTTTGACAT
The DNA here is from genome assembly GCA_000696205.2 of Oncopeltus fasciatus. Lineage (NCBI taxonomy): Eukaryota > Metazoa > Arthropoda > Insecta > Hemiptera > Lygaeidae > Oncopeltus > Oncopeltus fasciatus. The sequence goes on from KZ807134.1 coordinate 228,577, forward strand.
ATAGGTACCACATTATGGTCTCTGCATCTCTGCATCAATGCTAGTTGGGCCAATAGTCTCATCATCTTAAATCATAATTTGTCTATACTCTTTATCATCTGTACAAGATCTTTCCCCCACAGTTAAATAAGAAAAGCATATGTGTGTGTGTCTGTGTGTTTGCATACATGCACAACTTTAATAACTTCGAAAAGAAGTTAGGTCATGAGGAATTTCCTTTTTCTTTATTATCTAAATATATATATATA
>KZ807134.1:231374-257773 GCA_000696205.2 Oncopeltus fasciatus
TATTTATTATATATTATATATATTTAGGGCAAAGTTTAAAGTTCCAAGACAAAATAGACACCTATTGCTCACTGTCCTCCACTAAGAAAGTATTTCTAAATTTAACTGATGAAGATATAATGAAAATGTTTAGTAATACAATCTTAGAGAATGACAGAGACTTTCAAAATGGCAAGCCTATGAACTTGGAATTTCCAATCATCTATGGTAGGATTTTTAAAAAGTTCTACTTTTTTCCACCTAATTATACAATTAAAATTAGTCATTAATAGTATCTTTAAACCCATTTAGACTGTAAACATCAAACTTTGTACACAAAATGGCAGATAGAATCTATTACCACAGATAGGCAGGATTTATAACTAATCGGTCTCAACTAAGAAAAATCTTTATTATACGAATTGAACAAATTTATATTTATTTTATTTGTAAATGCTTTTAAATCAGTTAGAAAACATAATTAGATCGATATCTGTTGAACTTGATTTTAATGAATAAATCATCAACATTGCAGTAATTATGTTAAACAAATAAGTAAAAAAAAAAAAAAAAAATTAAAAAAAAAAAGAAATCCACCTTCTCAGTAATGAAGAATGGTTATTCAACCAGTTTTATTATGTAAATACCTGTCTCTGACTCTTTTACAAACACAGAAAACGTATTCCATATATAACTTAATGAATGTATATGTTATATGGTGTGAATGTTAAAATGATAATCCATAAATATTAGTCAATTCATTTCTGGAAGGAAAAGGTGAAGAAAGAACAAACAAATTACTATTCACTTATATTTTAAAAACTTAAATAATTAAAATACTGTGGTTTTTATAAACTAAAATTGGACAAATCAATGTCTGTGATCAATACATTAAATTAATTTACAAAAATACATATAAATGTTATAAAAATCTTAATTTTTCAAAATCGTGACAAATCAAAATTAATTGATAATAAAGATATTATTGGAAACAACTATTTCAGTACCATCCCTTACTAACTTATTATTATTTTATTTTTTTTTTTTTTACTTGGATCAACATATTAACAAATGTTATTTATAAGTTTTAGTCCCTACCCCATGGTAGTCTTACAAATTTTAAAAGCATGTTTGTCTTACAGCAAGAATAAGAATATCACCTTATAACATTGAAAACTATATGTTATATGCTATATTGGTTAATTAGTCCAATAGCCTAGTCATAAAAAGTTTATATTTTTTCATTTTAATGAGCATTATAATTTGAGAAGAGAAGTCTGTTGGGGTTCGGTGAAGGTTGTATCCCAACAAACTTCTCTACTAATTATCTCTACGGTCAATAACTCTCCATTCAAAATTATAATTTGAGTCGTCATCAAAAAGTAAATTAATTCAAATTGCCAATAAAATTATTATCAAATACTATAATTTATGTCACAGTTAAAAAATGAAGTAGAATAAAGGGGTAGAAACAGTAAAATTTTCTTCTTTTTTTTTAAGTTTACGAATTAAATTTAAAGTTCTTGAAATATTAAAGATATTTAAATTAATGCTGTTTCCAAAAGCAATGAAAAAATATATTTATTATAGAAGTCTTAATAATAACAAACAATTTTTAAATATCAGAGTGAAAACTGACTTCTCAAGGGCAAAATTAACAACTCAATTATTATATTTGGTATTAAGTCTATTGAAGAATATTGCAATTTCCCATTAAACTGTTCAAAAATATTTTCTCAGAAAAAATTTTAAACCTGACCAAAGTTTGTCTCAAAGGTTGCTCAAATAACAAACTAAAATAAAATTAATGGAATAGTAGCAACATAACATTTCTTTTAACAATAATCTTTTTGAGATTAATGTTATTAGGCTATTTTCTTTAAATTTAAATTTTTTTTTTTTAGTAGTCAAATATTTATAATAATTTACTGTAATTACATATTATTTTTTAAAATATTTGTATGAAAATCAAGATTAAATTAATCTTAAGATATGTCTTAGTTACGTAAGTACCCAGTTTAAGTATTTTTAAAATGACAATTTTTAAGGGAAATAAAAGTGTAGAAATATTGTATTCAATGTAATCAAATTAATTTATAGCATAGAGAAATTATAAATTAAACTCTTAATTTAAATTATATATTAATTGCTAGCTCAGTTATATGAATAATTATTAAGTTTATTGACTAGAGCATGGACGGAATTTAAGATTTACTTATGCTTATAAAAGGAGACATGTTTTAATTCAAAGTGTCATTGTTTATATAAACATGTGTTGGTATGGCTTGAAAATTAATTAAGAATGCAAAAATGTAAATTATTTATAAAAATAAAATGTAATGGTGATACAGAAATATATTTGTCTTCAATAATATGAATAAAATNTAAAATAATATTTGCATACAAAATAAAATAATAAAAATTATAATATGATGTTCATGAACATCCGAGATCTAAGATTAATTTTTTTCATTTTCTTTTTGCTTCACAGTTAAAGTGAAGTAAATTTTATAGTTTTTGATTTAACATTTAAAATTTACATTGAAATTTTAATTTAAAAATAGATATAATTCAAAAAACATCTTTCCACTACACCTTATCACATAATTGTATAAATAATTTAATAATTCAGTTCTAACTTTATTTTTTAAATAAATAAATTATATGACTGACTGGTTCTATTTTGAATTTTGTTTTGATTTATAAACATTTTCAGCCTAATAAATAGATAGAAAAACCATTTAGAATTTATGTTAATTTATGGCCATTATATTTGCATGTATCCTAATTCTGTACATCCTTAAATAATTTTGAATCCAGAAGAATTAGTACGAAAAACATATTAAGAATGTTTCATATTATATCTTGAAAGTCAGAAATTCATTAAAAGAAATATTGACAAGTCTTGAGTATATATGTATATATTACTGAAGTCGATGCTTTCAACCATTAATCTAGCTCTCAATTTGGTGAGTAGAAGGTCTCAGTGGGTACATTATCTAGAAGCTGGTTGGCAACTCTCATGAAAACACCTGCAAGCTTCAACTTCAGTTGTGGCATCATTACTCGGAGAATCTCATGACCATTTTCTCTGAGGAAGAGGTTCGTTGCTTCAGCTGCAGGAAAAACAAATTGCTTAGGTTATGATAGATTATTGTAATGTAAGTATTAAAATTACAATCAATTAATGATATTTTAAATTTATTTCTTAAAATTAATATAATTTTAATAGCATTTGAACTACCTAAAAATTTTTAGAAAATATTTTTTTAAATGTGTGTGAAATGTAAGGATTATGAATCCTGCAATAGTGAAAATAGGACAATTACTTTAAGATTATGTAGTATTTTCAGGATTTTTATTTAGAGTAGATACTAAAAAATGATATTAAACAAATTATACATTTCCACAAAATTATGAATTTTACTTTATATGAATCATCCAATGCAATTTTTGAAATTATAAGAAAATTTACATTTATAAAATTGACATTAACTTGCATAATAAAAAATAACCCCCTAAATAAAGAAATATAGCAAATAAATAGGAAAAATAAATAAAAATTAATTATTTAGGATTGATGGATAAATAAATTATTTAACTGAATTGGTTTTATGAGCTAAAAATAAATACCAAATTTTGTAGTACAAAGGAAATAGTGCTTTACTAAAGCCACTTTATAAATTGTTAACTAATTAAAAATATTTCATAAGATCTGTTTCCACTGCTCCTAGCAATTGACAATAATTTATTCACACCATGTCGTGAGATTTGGCCATTCACTCTCATGATGATTTTTATTGTCCACTGGTCAATTCCCAAAATTATTCAATAGTTTCTATTAAAAGTTTTCAGGATCCTAATAATACTCTTTAAACTTAACATCAATTCCTAAAAAAAAATATTCCCATATAATAAATTATACCAGTTTATTCATTCATTGCCAAGACTGTGCCAATCGGCTTTTGCAATTTGTTAGTTGCAACTCCCCATAGTTAGGAACTGATTGTAAAAGTGATTTGATGTGGGTGACTGTTTGAGCTTTTTGATGTGGCTTTAGAAGCAGTGTTAAACTTATCCAGTATCCCTCATAGCTAGAAACGTCCCATGCACATATACCAACTGTCTTCAATTTGAAGGTCCTTTGAAAAATATAACTAACACCTTTAGCTGGATGAAGAAAACCTGCTAAGATAAATAGAAATGTCACAAGAGGCAATATTTTCTGTAATTTCTGAGCATGTGTCTGAGCAATAAATAATCCAAATAATTCATTTTATATACATTTAGAAAAACCAATTGAGAGCTATATTTTGTTTTCAAATTTCTGATAAATTCATTCATTTTCTATTTTGTTATGTCAAGTAAAAAACAAGTAACTAAATATCTTTCAGAGTCATCACATTAATGTAACTACATTAAAGTTCATAACTCAAAGCTTCTTTGTGATTCCTAATTAAAGCAAAATATAATCACAATTTTGCTATGCTGCTCTTGAGATTGACTTAGATGAATAAACTTGAGCAAAGAAGTATTACATGACTATGCTGGTAATATTATATTTTCAAGAAATGTACAAAAAAAAAAAAAATTTATATTTTCCAAGGGTATATAAATTAAATAATTTGAAAATTCCAAGTTACAAAGACTAATTACAAAAAATTTGGAAAATGAAAAATCCTCAATTTATTTTAATACTAGAAATACATTTTGAGGGATGTTCACTTAGGCTTCGACGGTCGTCATAAGTATTTACCGTTTCTTCTTCCGGGTTGGACCGTGTCAAATTGGTGTGATTGTGATTTTTACAAATCTTTCTTTTACAACTCTCATTCTCTTTTCAGACCTGAAGAAGCCATTACATGATGTGCGAAAGTTCGGCAAATAACACCAATTTGACACGGTCCAACCCGGAAGATGAAATGGTAAATCTTGAGGGATGTTAATTAGCAGTATGTGTTATACAGTTTTAATAGAATTGGTGGAGAAATTAAAAGTCCAGGCAAGTCAGAAGTAGAGGTGAGAGATAAGGCAAACAAGTATTTTTTCTCTCTGCCACCATTGGGAATAGTAGGTAGACATAAGCTAGTTCGAAGAACTAACAACAAGATCGGTGTATGGGTAATTTTAATTTAATTTATTTATATACTATTTATTATTGTGTGCCTGTGTGGTTTTGAATGTAGTCATACACATCATAAACCTCTTTTACTCCTATACAGTGTGAACTTATGCACATAAAATTTTAAATATAAAGTTTTTTACTGAAGCTAATATATAGATGGTTTTATTGCTTAATTTATTAAAATTTGACTTATAATGTAAAATATATTGCAACTGGTGTAACTTGAGTATACTACATTAGAATTGAATTTTTTAAATAATAACATTTAAATTACTTTTTATATTAAAATTTATGTTGATGTCAAAATTTGAGTCTGAGGACGACACTTGAAGATAAAACTGGTCGGATAATAGATAAAAAAAATTTACAAAGGAAGACATACTTTTAACAACCTGTTATATTAACTATAAACACAAAATACGTCGAGAGTAAGAGCCCAAACATTTACAAATGATTAGTAAATACCTTTGGGGGGGGGGGGGTTGGAAATTATTAACATGTGTATAAGAACATATTTCTTGAATGAAACGATAGTTATCTATCATCTTATTAAATTATTGTCTCTACTTATTCAGTCAATTTGCCAGGAATGGGAGGGAAGGTGATAGAGAGGTCATTGTAGATAGCCCAATAAAGAGAGTCCTTGTGACTCCCGTCAGTCTGCAGAAGGATTGTCTTCGGAACAATGCGGAACTCGTCATTGCTGGCGTGGAGAAGGCCTTGCTGGGACCTCACTCAAGCCGCTAGCGAGCCATCGTTCCCCGCCAATTTCAGCGAGCTTGTCTCCAGATTTCCTTCCATGAGATACAGCTATCTCCATCGGCACCGTGACACAGACGTACTAATTCCATAACGAAAACCGTTAAGAAAAAATTACAGTGAGTAAAATTTTCGGGGAGATATCTCGCCCTTCGTCAGGGAGGAGTGAAGAGTCTCTCATCAGAAGTTTCCCCGAAAATTTTTCTTTTGTGTTTTCACTACACTCTTTCTCCCACCTATTCTTATTTACTATACACACACACGCACACAAGTAGTAAGTATTTTATTATCAAATTTGTATATGAACAGTGACATTTTTCGAGTATATCTGTAAGCTGGCTACATAATTTTGTTCCAATTAGGATGTATATTCCTCAGGTAGTTTTTGCACTCGAAAACAAACTTAACTTTTCATCGTTGCATTAAGCTTCTTTCATTTATTTTTTATTAATAGTTTAACATTTAAGGTAATACAGAATTCGCCAATAACTCCGTTGTGCGTAATCTAATCAGATTACCCATGATTTCCCATTTTCATTAAAGATTGATACAAATAAGAGTGAATGAGGAAGTTTACTTTGAAGGCCGCCCAGAAGAATGCGCTGGTAAGGCGGGACAACTAAAGTGTGCTCACGACAAGCTGGGTGGGTAGAGTGGGGGAAGCTCGTACCCATCGTAGGTAAATTCTTCCTCAATGTGGGTTTTTGTAATTCTTTATAAAACATTAATTGCAAGAAAAATTAATTTTCCATCCGTAATATTCTCTGAACTTTTTCAAAAGGAGAGTTTTTTTGACCGTAGATATTATTCTTAGATGATTTTAGTTGGGGTTTGGTCAAGTTAGATCCAAAAAACACAAATTTAAAAAATGTATTTTTCTAATTTGTGTTTTAACTAAAATCATCTGAAGTTTTTCGTAACTTAAATTACTGAGATTAGATTGGATTGATTACTTCAGATTGCTGAAGATAATTCGGTTTTAGTTTTTGGACTCCCACTCAATCCAATCACCCACTCATTCAATGTTAATGAAAATCATTAATTTGAAAGATCTGAATTGGAAAGTCTAAATGACCTAACTTGGTTCACATAATTTCAAAATTAGAGGCCGGCCTAACGAAATTACTTTCTTAAATTTCTTTCATAATATATGATTTTTTCGGAAATTTTTATAGAACATAAATGTCATAAAATTACATTTTAAATCAATTTCGTGCCATACATTTTTTTCATAATCGCATGATAACGAAGTTATTACAATTTTAAATTTAGGTTCTCCTCCCTCCGAATTTCAGCCATTAACGAACTTATACAACGTTTTGCAAAAAAAAAAAAAAAAAAAAAGTTCAAATACCGAATTTTGTTTCGTTAGTATAAAAATTGCGGCGGGCACTAGAGCACGTACCGACATATATATATATACTTGGACTGGCAACCTGGAGTCAGTTTTCATAATTTTGCTTGCTTTTCGTACTTCAAATTCTTATAAGTCATAAGGTTGGCAAAAATAATAAACTATCCAGAACAGTTAGAAGAGCTTTGAAATAATAAACGGAATTTGGCAATAGATGCAGGAGTGTGATGTTGCTGCAGTGGTTGTAATAATTAACAAAGCAAATCATGTAAATCATGATCATCAAATCATGTAACTTGCATGAGTCCCCATAACAAGTCAAATTACACTTTTCCTCATAAAAAGAATGAGTACAACTCATTATGGTTTCAACACCATACTCATAGAAAAAGGTAAATCATTTTGAAAACAGCCAAAAATAAGAAAAACTCCATTTATTATGGTGTTTTAAAAATTATAGTCATCCAGAAGTTTTAATCAAAGATTAGTAAAGAGAATAATTTTTTATGGTTATTGCTGGGAATCCATAAAAATCTGACATTTTAGACTAGTATCTTGGAGCAGTAGTGAAAATAAGAAACCAAGCCGATGTTTGAGTTAAATTCAAAGAAATGATGACTCTGTGAATACAATTTGCGTCAAGAAAACAAATGCACATTACCGTATTTTATCATTTATCTTGGCACCTGACGTCACCACTCATGCAATCTATTGAAATAAGTTTAATATCCGGTTGATTTACTCATTAATGTCTCACATGGAAAAATAAAGGAGTAAAATTTATTAATAATATAAGGCATTTATAGAAGGTATGGTATATCTTGATTCTACCATTTTTACATAAAAAATATCCAACATGGAACGGTATATAGGAAATACCAGTCATGTATTTGCGAGGATACATAGACAGACTAAAAGAGCCTCACCCCAGAAGGACATGGAGTCATGAGGACATGGACTATGTACTCACTGAGTATTCTGTTGTTGTTGAAGATCTTCTTTACGTTCATCTTGACCTCCTTGATCACGAGTTCAATGTCCAACTTGTCCACGTGGAGGTGCTTCTTCGCGTTCTTCTCGTACTCTCGAACATTGCCTCGTACAGTCGCCAATATGTCTCCTAAAACAATATGCAAACATTTCTTCCTTTTAAAATATACTATCTAGTTTTTATTATTATCCATTATTTATGACACTTACGAGTATATCTTTAAAGTTTATTTATTAAAGTTGTATTGCTTTCTTTATTTGAAAGTATTACATCTGTCAAATTGAAATATCCTTATATATTTTTTCCCTAAATTTATTTTGTGCCATTTGTCACATTTAAAACAGCATAAAAAAATTAAGCTTTTTAACGAATTCTGAAGTTTTTGTTCTTGTGATAGATTTTTTGAAAATGTTTTCTCCGATCACATCTGCTAGATACAAAAATTAATAATCCTTAAATCCTTTCGCAATATTGATACAGATTGTACAAGTGATAGGAAGTTAGTATTGCTCTTATGAAGAGTAGATCCTTCAACTATCATTGATTTTTACATTTTCAATGTAATATCATTCTCATAGAGAAAAGCTAAATATTTTTATTTAAACCATAAGATGCTTCATAAAAATTTAATTTTTTTTCTTCTCCTGATTCTTTTCTATTTTTGGAGGGTGAATATTTTATTACAATTTATTTTTTATATATTTATAATTTTTACATTTTCAAAATTGAAACCGTCGTTATTTTGACAGGAGAAGGCATTCTATGACTATTATGATCTAAAAGACAAGTTGCTGTATTTTTCTCAAAATTAATAATTGATATATTCCATGGGTAATAAGTATTTGAATTATTATTTATCAGTTAGAGATAGAATTTAATTATTAGTTATATTAGTTTGCATTCATCTTATATTTAATAATATTTATTTCTTACTAGCTATAAATTTTTTTTTCTTATTATCATTCATATTACTATTGCTTTTATTTTATAACATTATATATGTGTTTAGTGAAAATGGATATGGTTGCTAGGTATAAGTGGGGTAGGTAGTTGGTAGCACATACCCAGGTGGGCGTTGAAGGTGCCGTTCCCGCTTGCAGGAAGGATGATGAGCACGCCTGTGCTGGTGTACCTCGCCTGTATGTTCATCCTGGGTATCCTGATCTTAGCCTCGAAGGGAGCTCCGCCCTCACCGAGCCTGCACAGGAAGAGGAATGAGTTTGTGTCGGACCACGGAGGAATGGGGTGGCCGTCACTTGAGGACTCTTTGCCTACACTCGAGTTCCATTCGTTCTTAAGGAGGTAAAACATAAGGGTATTCCGAAATGTGTAATATCTCTATTTTAGTGGGTGCTAGTGAGTGTTAGCACTAAGAAAAGTGAGTTACTTGTCAGTAAGTGATAGGGCAGAGTTTGGATCCCTTGATTAAGAGGTGGAGGAAACATGTATGGCAGTTTTCCCGCGAGGAAATCAAGCTTATCACCTTTGTTTCATGTGATACTTGAAAGATTTCTTTGGTTCTTCATCGATCCGAGACTAAAATTGAGCTGTTAGCATGAAGGAACCGAATTTGGCATTTAAATTTCTTTTTGCGAATCTTAGAATGAGTTCATACATAGATGAAATCCGTTTTGAAAGGAGGGCATAGGGCTTTTGATAAAAGACGAAATACAAGTTATTGTTAGTGACTTTGTTATTTGTAATATATATGATTGGATTGATTACTTCAGATTGCTGAAGATAATTCGGTTTTAGTTTTTGGACTCCCACTCAATCCAATNATATATATATATAATAGAATATAGTTAAACTAACTCGTGAAAATGTATGAACGTACAATGGTATCTTAGGCTTGCTAAATGGGGAAATGGTTAATAATATTCAGGGAGAGCGGAGTTTTAGATATTACAGAAGGCAGTGAGACTCACTTGAGCTTTGTGACGGTGAAGTTGCTCGCCCCATAGATGTCCATCTCCTTGAGTGTGATTCTGTAACCGTTGGGTCCAGAGGTCAGTGCCAGACTGAGGTCGTCCATCCTGAAGGGTTCCACTGTCGGCATCGAGATCTCGGGTATGCCTGGACACAGAACGGGATCAGTCTTTGAGGAGAGTCAAGCCAGGGAGGTTATCAAAGCAGCTGGGAATCATGGGATACTCTGAAGATAATATTGTACTATCATACCTTCTAATATCCGTCTTCATTGGTTTCTGCAAACCATCTTCTGGCCAACGGAGGATGGTTTGCAGAAACCAATGAAGACGGATAATAGAAGGTTTGATAGTTCTATATTCAGTGGTAGTCACAATAACCTTTTAGATAATATTGTAGATTGTCAAAGTCCACAGCATTAATCAAATTTAACAAAGAAATTATACTTATCTCCAAAGATTCAAATTTATAATAAATCTTAATTATGTAATATATGAAGAAACAAGGTTTCTCTTCAATTTGAAAACGGTTTATTTCTTCTTGACTCTGAGAGTTCTGTCTACGATTGAAACCAAAACTTTTACTTTTTTGATAAGAATATATTGATTAGTGAAATGCATTGATGAATGACGTTTGATAAGAAATATATTTGATGAAAGCTTTAAAAAAAAAAATCTTTAAAAAAAAAAAAAATCTGTCCCACAGGAACTACGTAAACTATTAAATGTCACAATGTGAACAGACACCGCCCTGGGGAGATTTCTCCACCCAACACCATTGCCCTGATGATGGCTTACTAGCTAAGCCGAAACGTTGGCATAAATAAAAATATTACTCCAAATTGTGGTGTATATTTTTTTCTTCCTGGCCGAAACCCCGACCATTCTCACACGATATTCGAGACGGCCAACTAATCATCAACCATGTAAACTATTAAAATTCCTTTTGTTCGTTGAAGATAAATTGATAAGATTAAATGGCTGATATTCTTTCATAAAACAGGAAGTGGACATTTAGAGAAAAAGTTGTATCTTTTGAGATGGTTCTGGGCCGACTTAAACGGAGAGTTGACGAAGCTTGGTTCAATCCTCTTGAATAATTTCCTAAATACTAGCATTTGCATTATAAGCCTTTTGTTGTACAGATATGCACATAAGTGTTAAAGAATCACACTTTTCTTCCAAGTGATAACAAATATTAATTGTTAATCTGTATGAGAGAGAGAGAGGGAGAGAGAGAGGAGAGAGAGAGAGAGAGAGAGAGAGAGAGTGATGGAGTGAGAGTGAGAGAGAGAGAGAGAGAGAGAGAGAGAGAGAGAGAGAAAGAGGTGGAACATATAAGGCAGAAATTTAAATTGAAATTGTAAATAAAAGTACAAGAACTCACCCTTTGCCAAGTACGGCCGCAGATGGTGGAGAGCATTGATGATGCAGTCAAGCAGGTTCGGATCATCCCCCTTACAGTGCTTAATGTATGGTGCTAGAAAAAGATAATAATTCTTGTGAAATTAAACTACTTTTTCAAGAATTTATTTTTGTTATATATATAAAACACACACACACACACACATACAAAGTATACATAAAAAATGAAACACTCGAGGCTGCGATATATATTAAACAAGAACAGGTGTGATATAGACTGCAGTGAACACACAAAAAGAAAAAATCACAAAACTACTCTCTATCGCACCTGTTCTAGATTGATATTTAATTTTACTGAATGATTTATATGTGAGAGGTATATATAAAATGATTACACACACACACAAAGTATACATAAAAAATGAAACACTTGCGGCTGCAATATATAGTACTGAAGAACAGGTGGGATAGAGAGTGCAGTGCACAAACAAAAAGGAAAAATCACAAGGAGTAAAATTTTCGGGATCTCTCGCCTTTCGTCGGGGAGGAGAGACTAGACTGTGTTGTGTAGCAGAAGGGAAATGCGATTGGGTTTTCCCTAATCATCTTATCGTTGGCAATTGATGCCTGGTCTCAAAGTAGCTTTGAGAATGTGGATATAGGTGCAATATCTCATCTGTAGTTGCAAATCTGGAGCCGTGTCAGGAAGTTGTTCAATCACTTGAACTTGAAAATCGTCATTAAAACTCATTAAATGACTCTGAGCATGCCTTGCTATGGAAGGCATTGCTTTGCTCATAGAAATAATTAAAAAAATTATAATGATAATAATAATAACTCCAATAAATGATGTTGTAAATATATGTGCGCATTTTTGTTTTTAAATGAAACTTAATAAAATTCCCTTAGGACATTAGACTTTTCATACATATGAAAATATATTTTTAAGGCTAACTAAGCCCTCCTTTAAACTATACTAATCAATATCACTCATTCAGGAACATTAAACAAATTAATCAATTTTATTGGACAAAGTGAAATGAAAATAAATTATGTTGACAAGGACGAGCAAGCAAACGGCACAAATCATCACGAATAAGCCAGACCTCCCAATAAGCGCCATACTCTTCCTTCCAACATTATGAAGGATGACAATTTCCTTGATATCTTTGCAGGTTCTCATCTGATACCCCCGACACTTTACAGCCTAGAACATTAGTAAACCCATTAGAGACAGGCTAATGGAATTTTAAAGGATCAAGTTTTTCATTTTGATCNTTCAGGCCTTTATCGGGGATGAATATGAAGGAAAAAAAATATATATATAGAAAGTTGTTTAACTTTTTATAATTTTTTTCTCTCTCCAATACATTTAATATCGAGTTTTTATGCATTTTATATAGTCGATTACACACAGTTGTATATGTTTCTATATTATTTTGAATCTATCTTTATCATATTCAACCCTGATGAAGACCTTAAATTCAGGTCGAAACGTTAGGTAAAATGAAAACTTTTTTGGTTGCTAATTAGTTTTTAATTCTTCAACTACCAAAACCGAATTCCTGTTAATTCTCTCTTCATAAAACTTGACGGTCAACAAATTTATCTTCAAATTGTGAATTTTTTTTTTTTTTTGTTTGTCGACATTCTAAGCCATCTTCAGGGCTTTTGAAATATAATGGTTTAAAAAAGCATAGAAAACAAAAATTATATTTAAACAATTAATGAGAGGGAATAGAATAAAAAATTAATCTGTCCCAGCCAGGAATCGAACCTGGATCTCCTGCTATCCGGGCCGGTATGCTAAACCATTACACCATCGGGACGAGCTAGATATCTTATTAAATTCCCACCACAATAAAAAAAATTTTCGTAGGATAATAAACCACAACCAAATAAATATTTCTAAACAAAAATTATATGTTTTACATTATTATAACCTTAACTTAACGTAACTCCTTCGAGTTCCATCTTAACTTTGATGAAGCTCCAAGGAAAGCAACTGCACTCTGAGTGTCATGTAAGAGGGATCTTCGTAAGAGATCAGAAACGCATCTAGGTGCTTTTGAAAAGTAATTTGGTGTACACTTGACATAAATCGATTTTAAAAAACGTGCAGAACATTGTGTACTACGTATCGTACACAGAACTACAATAGAATGAAGCACGTACTTGGATTGGATAAACTTCTGAAGCTTTGAATACGTTTTATATTTATAAAAATACCACACACACACACACACACACACACACACACACACACATATATATATGGCATCGGTTGTCTATCGGCTTTATAGCTACACCTGCATATCGATTTATATAGCCTCTTTGCCACTCATCTTCTATGATACTTTTGTTTTGAAATTATTTAGGTTATTTAAAAATATATCAATATACTCTCCCGGACAGGTTAATTAAGTATGACACCTCGCTAAAGTAGACTTGCTTAAGTAACCGAAACTCTCGAAAGCATGAATATTATTATAACAGTTCCTCCTCCTAGTTAACTGTGGTCGTGTAAAAGAGCAGGTTGAAATGACCCCAAACTTTGATTCATATAACTGCGGTGATTTCTGCAGAGGCTATTTCTGCCCTAAGACATGAGGCTCACTCTCCACGTGACCGAGTTCCCTGAATGGAAAGGCTGGTAGCGGTGAGTGACCCCGCCAATCACAGTTCTTACGTGACTGCTACTAATGGAGTTCTGACATTTCTCCTCCAGCTACCTCTGGTCACATCTCCACTTTCCTATACCGCTCAAGTGGAATTTAACAACCAAAGACCATTCAAATTTTTCTAACTGAATTTTGGATTTCATTTAAACTCCCCTCCCAATATCACTGTTTAAAAATGCATACATAATTATTTTAATACCACATTCCAAGATATGTAGCGTTTATTGTAATATACTTGTTATTACTAATAATATAAGCTCTAAAGCTTCGAAATAATATTATTTAGATTAAATAATTATAAGGTTAATTTTTAATCTAAAAATTTTCATAAAATGGATATGGAGGAAAATGTGTATAATAACATATAAACTGGCCATTTACAATACTCATAAAGCGGACCTATTATGTTTTATTAAAGATGTACATAAATTAGGGCTGATATAACCATTTTACAGCAAAAGAGAACATTAGAAAGAAAAGCCTACATCACTGAGGCTAGTTCTAGGCTGGTCGGGAGTGGCTTTCGAGCCTTTTTCATTCTAAAATATATTTCTTGTTATGAGCTTTTTATAAGAAATCTATAGAAAATAATCAATTGAAAATTACATTTGACATGAAAAAGAATAAATAAATAACAAATAAAAAATAAAATAAAATAAAAATAAATTAAAAATAACAGGCGCTGATAACCATAGTCGTTGAGCGCCTCTAAACCACAAACAACAACAACAACATTTGACATACGTATACTGTATTTTTTAAAGAATTTCATAACTCTAATGATAACAATTATGATGGAAATTATTATGTTCTGTCTTCATCTAAGACCCTCTTACCCCTTATCCAAAAACAAAAATGAACAGAATTTAAAATGTAAAATATAGGAGGCCTAATTAATTACCTTAATTACATTCTTAAATACTTTCTTTAAGAATAGTTTCTTAATACATTCAATGAGATCCGTAAAGATAGTATAAATTATAAATAATATAATTAGTAGCATCTTTACGGGTAATATAATAATAAATATCTGTAAGTTCTCACCCTATTCCAAGGATATTTTTTTATATAAAGGCTTGCCCAAGACGGGCTTCGAATCTATGATATCAGAGTTTAATACATTTTTTATTAGGGTGACAGTAAGTTTCGTCTTTACCCATAGTCTTTATTTTGTTGTTCATATGTTTTTGACCTCAGTATTTCTTCCTCAGGACCTCTGTGAACTATATGTGACCTCCTCAAACTGGCCAAGACAATTACGAATAAGTAAACGTATTTCGTTCCCCTACAAACCCTCCCGTCTCTGGACCGATTTTACGAACTCATCCAAAGATTTGACAAAGTATGCTTAAATACTAAATAGTTTAATTTTAAAAATTTCTGAATCTGTATCTCGAATAGGCATATATACATAAAACAATGACAAACACACACACACACTTTTTGTCTTATATATACATAGTCTCTGCCGTAGAAATAAATTAAAACATAATTTATTTGTTGAGATATTTGTTCAAATATCTGCTTGTTGCGAAGAGTAGATTTTCCCGTAGGCGACTGAAGTTGTAGGCGTAGAGATTCACACACTTGTCTTACAGAGTGACAGCCAACGAGATAATCACATAGCCAGATTAGTCAGCTTCCCTATGACGTAATATCTGCGTAGCGTCAGGGCTTGGGGGATTTAGGAAGAAGCGTATCAGGGGATTTGTCAACTATCACATTATTTGACTTTTGAAAAATTTCTTCAGATTCTTACCGAACCTACTTTGGAGAAGCTAAAAAAATGATCAATTCGAAATTTACTGTAATACATTTACATATATATTTTCTTACTAGAAGATATAAGTCGATCGAGCATTCTCGAGATATAAGTTATAGAGCATTCTCCAATGTGAAGGGTTAGATAAAGGCCAAATTGAAACGTTGGTAAAATATTTGTTGTAAATGATTTATAAAATAAGCAGTAGGTCTTCCTACTAAATAAGGGCGTAATAAACATGATGTTGTTTGCCCTATCACCTGATCCTAAACCTTTATAAAATAAAAATAGAAAAAACTTAAAAGTATTTTTCTAAATTTGTTAATATGAAATTACAAAATTAACAATACAACTAAAAGGGTTGTTCAGGCCTATCTCTTTTTTGAAATTGAGAAACCAAATTTGGTATTTGATCTCACCTTAAGGTTAGGGTAATGTTTATTGAGTTTTTTAAGAGTTGAAGAAAAACATTCATTTACTGAAATGAGTAAATAGTAAATCTTCATTAAATAAATAGGAGATTTGACGCTTTCGTAAATATTATCCATTTCCTTAACGTCAGTAAGAATGTTTTTCATCACCACTGATCAGCCCTTCCCACTTGTTAAATTTTTTTTTCTCAAAAAGGAATGCTTTTTGTGCTGGGTTAAGCTATTCCCAGGCATTTTAGTTATTCTAAAACCCGTATTCTACATAAAACAGGATATGCGGGATTTAACCACTCTATATTAACTAAGGGTGGGTTGTCGCATATAGTCGTCATTCTTCGTGTTCTTTTTGGAGGAGAAAGAAATAGTCATTTACTGCTTTTTAAGCACATGTTTAAAGAAGCATAAAAAATGGTATTGTGATTAATTTTTGTCTGGAGCATTTTATGTATCGAGAAAAGAATATTTAAATTGTTTTTAAAAAAATAAATAAAAATGCTCTATTTTATTGATGTCTTACGATCAGCAGTGTTCTTTAAAAATTTAATTTAATTTTCTAATTCTAAGGGTCTTGAATCTTAAAACATTACATTTTGAAAAAGAGTAAATTTTTTGATATCCTAGTTGATTAAAATTGATAATTTTTTATTATATTGTTTTTGAATGCTAAAAGAGAACTGGAAGTCCAGAATCTGTTGCTGTGGGTTCGGTTCCCACTTTAAGCAATAATTTATAAAGAAATTAAAGCTTGCCCAGTGACATAGGTGTATAGAATAGGGTGGATACTTATCAAAAATAAATACTGTAAGTTAACATGAAAATTTCATCAAATACTATCAGGAACTAAGATTTATAATGAAAGTCGGATATAGACTTTGTGAAGTCCCAGTGAAGGCCTCAGGCGTTACGTCAGAGATAGTTCCTCTGCTCTCAATAGGTTAGCAAACGTACTTCTTGGGCAACTCATGCTCGTTCGGATCTCACTCGTTCAACGAGGAACGAGCGGGAGCGCGCGGTTCAGTCACCCCATCACAATGGGGGCCCATTGACACACTTCTCTGCCAGCTAGCCACAATGGGGTCACAAATCCTTAAATATAGGTCGACAATACTCAATTTCAGATGTGATATTAGTAAACAGCTTATGTATACTTTGTGATAAGAATATGAGATCATTTCAAAAATTCATTTTACAGACATCCGCTGTGGATATTGCTAAAGATAATATTCATGATTTAAAATTAAAATAGAATTTGTGTGGCCACCCTACTTACACCGCAAAAGAAAATAGTTATATTAGCTTGTTAATTTATGTTTACCATTAACTGCTCATAAGAAATTACAAATCTTGTTTATTGTATAAGTTTTATGCAAACCGCTGACTGACTACTACACTGAACAACAAAGTTTTTGCTTCCGGGTTGAAATTAGCTGATTTTAATGTATTTCCACGTCTTAAAACCGAAAATGACCATACAAATTATATATTGGCTCTTGTTTTCAAGATATAGTATCATTCTATTATATATATATATTGAGTTTTCAACAAATGAAATATTTCATCACCAACAGTTGGTACACATGTTTGTTTACATAACACCCCTCTCATCAGCTGTTCATAAGTAGTAAACATAACCTTTGCGAGTTTGTCAATTGTACGCACGTGGTTGCTATTGAAATTATCGTGTGAAGTTGATTTTTAAGTTAATTTAAGTGCTGATCTGAAATGCCTCGATAGCTTTTGCTATATATGTGGTGAAATAACATTTAAGGCTCAGAAACGTAAAATGTCACCTATCATTAAGACTGCCTATGAACATTATTTTGGTGTAAAAAATGGGGTTCAAGATAAATCATGGGCTCCNTGTTATTTGCCGAGCTTTCGCACATCATGTGATGGCTTCTTCAGGGCTGAAAAGAGAATGAGAGTTGTGAAGAAGCCATCACATGATGTGCAAAAGCTCGGCAAATAACAACAATTTGACACGGTCCAACCCGGAAGATGAAACGGTAAATACATCTGACGACCGTCGAAGCCTCAATTTTGAACGTACCACAGTTTCCGCTTCTTTTGTTCTTTGTTTTTCTCCCCCTCAAACCTCCTTTTTTAGGAGTTAATTTATTTTTTTTTGCTGGGTTAGCCTCCCTTGCAACCACTAAGGGTCATTGGAGGGAGGGGCTATCTACAGGTTGCCACCCCATTCTAAACACCCATGGCTCAGGACAAGC
The DNA here is from genome assembly GCA_000696205.2 of Oncopeltus fasciatus. Classification (NCBI taxonomy): domain Eukaryota; kingdom Metazoa; phylum Arthropoda; class Insecta; order Hemiptera; family Lygaeidae; genus Oncopeltus; species Oncopeltus fasciatus. The sequence goes on from KZ807134.1 coordinate 249,975, forward strand.
TTCTATATTATAAATAAAAGATTGACCTGGGCGGGATTTGAACCCGCGGCGTCAGGATTGAGAGACCCGTACGGATCCCCTGAGCTAGCCTGGCGCCCCTTGATATCATTTTTAGAGCATTAGAAATGTCAAGTTCAAACATTCTCTTTAAAATCCCCTAATAAAGTGCCTGTATTAAAAAAAAAAAAAAAATTATTTACTCATTCATTCAAGTAAACAAACATTTTTCATTTTTATACTATGTTTTGTTAATGTGAAAAATCTACTAAGAAAGAATGTTCTGCAAATCAAAATACTTAAGTAATTGAGACGAGATAAACATTCCAATACTGCAAGACAGAATTGAATTTTGAATATTATAATTATTATATTATTAGGTAGTACAAATCAAATATTTTTTCCGTTGATTTACATATTTCACCATAATTGATGGTAAATTTAATTATGCTTGGTTTCGGACAATACAGAAATATTTACTTAAATGGAAAAAATATGCTGGTTTGTTTTAAAGTCACCAAATAATATAATTAAAACATTCATTTCAAAACTAATACAATTTTTAAATCACCATTACATTTTCTAGTAAAGAGGAAGACTAGACAATACTGTCTGAGCAAATGTAATTAAGAAGTTATTAGTAAATTCTTATGTTATGTGACCTGGCTAATACTGTAATGGTTTAATCTTCCAAAAAAAAAAGTTGTAATTTTGTCAACTAACCTGTATTCCTAACTATTTATCAACAATTCATGAGAGGGAACAGAATAAAAAAATCTATCTGTCCTCGCCAGGAATCGAATTCTGTTCCCTCTCATTAATTTGTTTAAAAAATAATAATTTACGTGGGATTAAAAACCACAACAAAATAAAATATTTTCAAAAAATATTTTTTGTTGTGCAGTGTTATCTATGACGAGCAACAGTTATTCTGTAGATCCATTTTAAATCGCGTCACTAAATAATAATAATAATAATATGTTTTATAATATGCTGATTTTCCCATTGGAGACCCCTCCACCATTGAATTGTACATCCAAAGGCAGACTTCTATTTCCCGTGGCACTTACATATATTGGTATTTATTCTTATATAAGTCCTTACAGAATGAGATATATGCCTAGTTCCCACTACACCTGTATGACTTACTACTCTATATTAAAGTGTATTTAAAATTTATTCAGATGTCTAATATATATATTATCATTGTTGTCTGAAACACAACAGATAAATAAATTTTTAAATTGGTTTAATCTGTTTAATTATATAAAATTATATTATACAAAATACATAGTTATTTCCTAAGTATTATACTAATTTTCATTGAAAAAATAATATTTTAGAGTTGTATTAATAAATTAAGTTTCTTCTTTTCTTTTTTTTTAATTCTCTTTAGTAATATAAATTATTGAGATGTTGAGTGAGAAGTTTTTTTTATGAATATTATGCCATTTGAGTGAGAGTTTTTGCCACTAGTAAACATCCATCTGTATCTCTATCTAAAATTGACCAGTAGAATGTAATTTTATTTTATGTCATAATTATGCAAGTGAGCTATGAATTAGCTGTTATTTCTCTCCACAGGGAATGTTAGTGATGGCGGCCTATCAGAGATAGTGACACGTTTTATGTAGCGGATGGACATCCGAGAGGGACACAATGGCAAAGAAGAAAGAAAGAAAATAAAAGGGAAAGATGTCGCCCTTCTTAGATATTCAGTGTCGCGGGGGGAGATCCCGATAAAATTTCGCCACCGCCCGTCGCACTCCCGGAATCCCCAATAGAGTCCCGCAGGATGGTCCATGAATAATGGAGGGATGGAGTGACCTCCCCTGGAGTATGTCATATCCAGGGGTCAAGGGAGGCCGCCCCCTTCCAACCCCAAGTCCTGGGGGTGAGTTGGTCCTTAGAGCATATACATGACCCAACTTTCGTCACATTTCAACTGATATTCACCCATCCTATATTAAAGAAGCTAAAAAATGTATTCTACAAAATTATATATATATAAATATATATACACACACACACTTGGTCGCCATTAGACATAAAAATAAATATTATAAAACATGTGTATTAAGTATAATTTTCTATATAAAAAAAGAAATGTTTTTAACATTTTACGGAAAAGGGATATAAAGGAAAATCTTTAAGAATGTAATTTCGAGTGTTGAGTATTATTTTGTTTGTTAATATTATTTTAGGAAGAGCTGAAAAGGATGGGTAATATGGAAAGAGTTTGGGCTAAAGGATTGAGATACGAGAAGAAAAGGTTAGAGTAGATCTTGGCAACATATGAAGAGATAAGGACTTTAACAAATGCGATTTCTAGGTCAATGAGTAGAGTGATGTTTGTGACAATAAGCTGCATGAACTATCTATAAAACAATATGTAATTTTGTATATAATTTTAATTAAAAACTATAATTTTCCAAAATTTATCTGAGGGACTAGCCACTAATAAATGTTATTTTTAGTATTTTATTTTTTTCAAAATTTTCGTTAAGCGACAAAGAAATTTATCCTATTGGCAGTCATATTTTGGGACTTTCATTGTTACACTTCTCCGTGCAGTCAGTTGGCAGATTTCTTTATACTTTATTTAAAATTACAACTATATCGAATTTTTTACAACCATTTATTGTGTAGGATATTAAATTACGTAAATGGGAGCCTAAACAAATGTAATTGTCATGTTAAACAATTAATGAGAGGGAATAGAATCAAAAAATCTATCTGGCCCAGCCAGGAACCGAACCTGGATCTCCTGCTAACCTGGCCAGTGCATTTACCAGTTATGCTACCAGGACGCCCTAGATATCTCATTAAATTCCATCTACACTAGCGAGAGCCTAACCCACTTCCTGGCTGGGACAGATAGATTTTTTGATTCTATTCCCTCTCATTAATTGTTTAAAATTTACGTGGGATAAAAACCACAACCAAATAAAATATTTAAAAATTAATTTTCATGTGTTTGCTATTTTATTTTATTTTATAATATATCTCGCAAAAATTGTAAACTTTCGAATGAAAAATTTTGAAGAAACGGTTTTTAATGAAATTTGAAATTTTCTTTAGGTCTGAGCCTCTGTACAAATCTGGTAATTTTTCAATATCTTTATATTTTTTACGCGCTGAAGGAGCTATATTTAAATTTATTTATCCGTTTCAATATAAAAATAACTTAAATTTCAATACAGAACTGTCCTATAAGGCCTCTACATTTTCCACCTCGAAGCGTTGAAAGCTAAATTCTATTTGTTTTTGTAAATTGAAAGCTTCTCCAACTAGTTTTTGTACCTTCATAATTTTTTAAAATAAATTGGTGATTTTCTAATAACATTGTTCCTGTAACATTAATACTGGCCCCTTTGCACATAGGTTATACTCTTTGGTACCAATTAGCTCAAAGAAAAAATAATGAATGGTATGTCTCAAGTAGAAAAGCCTTAATTTTCAGCAGTTTTATTGTCGTCCTATTGTAGAAATCAATGGGAGAGATAGTGAATGGTGAGGAAGAGTTAGTACTTGATACAGTATTAGCTCGTATTTGCTGTAGACTGTAGACAAGAGTTGGAAAGGGACAATGTGTTCTGTGACCGTAAGAACTGGCCCCAACACAGGAACCCAACTCCTCGTCAATAAATTTAAGTATTTTATGAAATACGAATAGCATAATTTGGGTGTGTTATTTCCTGTCTGGAAACAATACGTTGTTATGGGAGAAAATGAGTGATAGGCGTCGGTAGACGTACAAATCAGATATCGCAAAGTAAGGCTCACTCACTCCCCACTAATGGAGTGGGTTGAATTATCATTTATGAATTCCAGCAGCATAGACATGCTGGAGCCCGATGTGAGCCTTCCAGGCAGCTCCATCTACAGACTTCTTCAGTTATCAATCCCCCACTCCTGCTGGCCAACCACCACATCCTGGATGCAAGTCTTTCAAGGATGTCCTCTTCTAGCCTGTTATGAGGAGTCCTTTCCTGTGGCATTTCAGTTACATTTCAAAGCCATTCCGACTCTGTGAGAGTATGGAATTCGGCATTTTCTCTCCCGTAAGATTATATCTACCTCTCGGACTTTTTCTACAAACGCCATCCCTATTTATGAGAACGTAAATTATCTGACAACCTTCCTTTTGGAGCCCAGCAAACTCGACCACTCATGAGGTCTTTGATATGTCTCTGACAGATGAGCTGACTTGAATAGTTTCATGTTACGAAATATTCCTTATTTCTGACCGCAATCATTTTTTTTTTTTTCAACTTAATGTCACTCAGTATATTGACTTCTAGGACATTTTTTAAGGTACCCTCTCCAATTCTAACGTTTTGGCTAAATCTTCTTCTTTCTTAAAATTGTTTATTTTTTAAAGAAAATTACTAATAGGCTTTCGTGTACGTACAATCAGCTAGTTTAAATAGGTTCTCTCTTATTTGTAAATAAATTAAAGTATCGTATTAGAAGTTATCACTGCAAGAGCCGGCGTACTGCAATGTCATTAAATTGTTGTTGAAGTTGTTGACAAATTTCTACATGGTCCAAATGGAATTTTAGCTAGTTTTATTTTATCGTCGATATGCAGTCCATTGAATTCTTATAGCGATCCTCCATTGTTCTGTAGGATTCTCAGAACATTATTTGAAATGCGCTATTTAGCAAGTCAGATGTAGAATGAATAAAAAAAAAATGCTTTAGCAGTGATATAAACTAATTTGCAATTCATAATGTTAACCTTTGGTGTTTTGTTTCTTCAAGTGTGTTCTTCAATTATTTCACAGCTATTTGACGACAGGTAAATACAATAAGAAAAGGAGTAGATCAGAGGCGAGGCTCCTGAGCATAAGGTCTTCAATAATCCTTAATACTTTGAGTGAACTTAAAGTTACCTAGGTAAGCTCAAAGTTTGCTCAGTGCTTTATGGCCCAGAGACTAATTGGTATGGACGTATGTACCATTTTTTTATGAATTGGAAAAATGGTATATTTTTTCAGAAAAACGGCCAACCCCAAAACGGGTTAGCCGTTTTGCTGACCCCACCAATTCTCTTCCATGCCATAGGATGGTAGACCGATCGGTTTACTTTCCATACCATAAGTATGTATTATAATAAGTAAATATTAGGTTATCCCAATAGAAAAAACTTCATTTCTTTACCATTTTGTTATCTCCGTATACTTCTAAAGAATCATGTTCACGAAGACCGTCACCGGATTACAAGTGTCTGTCAGGGATTCCAGTTCCAGGACAAAGGACATCCTTCCATTATGAAAGGGAAAATACATCTTCGACCATAGCACTTAGTCAAGATGGCGAAACCATTAATGGGTAGTATTGTCTGCGGAGGACAACCTTCCCCGTAAGTGGTCACCGGAAGTGGTTAACCTGCATTACCACAAACATAATGTGGAGGGATTCCCTGTTCGTCACATGTCTCCATTCACATATGTCTTTCTAAGAATCATTGAATACCTCAAATAAGAGATTTGTTTTATTCCAAATCAATGAATATACAAATTGCTGAATGTCATAGACTGTGAATTCATTGACTCGAGAGAATTTCTTTCAGGAGTAACATTTCTTTTACTTTGTGGCTGAAATGAAGCATTTTGCCCATATCAAATACCACAATTAAATACGGATAGATATAAGGGCTATAGATATAACGGACTGATGTATTATAGATATAATAAGGATAGACATAAACTCTAGCACCTACTTCGACTGTTCAATGAGGGAAAAGACAGTTAATCCTGGCTCTGGGACGAGAAGAAGAAGAAAATGTATTCAGCTCAGTCATCCTAGATAAATTCGTAAATATTATCTGTTTTTCGTAAAATGAATGTTATTTATTATCAAAGGAACGACATATTGAATCACTGAAGTTCAGTAAAACTGAAGACATTGCAAATTAATCAATGCAGTACGTAATATTTGTAAAGTCCCCTTATTTTTACAATGTAAAAACGGAACTTACTATTTAGGCTTTCATTTCCAACATTGAAAGAATTGATAACTAGTCGAATTCAAATGATCAAAAGAGACTTAAAGTTTATGGGGGGCGGGGAGAGTATTTACAGTAATTTCAGTCAAGAAAACTTTATGGAATGTAATAGGTGCAAAATGTAATATTATAACATCATTAGATATTTTTTGTTGCCATCAAGGCCTAGACCGAAAACATCTAATAATAACATATACGGTAAATAAAAAAAAACGATCCATTTGTTATAGTCGAACGGTTATTTTCTATAAAATTCTTTAGAATATTTGTTAACTCTTTGAAAAACCTGTTAAATTGTTATGGAGAATTAGGAATGACACTGGAATGTGTGGTCGCTTCCCTCACTTTTCCCTCCAGGCCTGTCTAAATCAGACTTTGGTGTTCACACCATTTTAGCTTGTTATTCTTTGCGACATCTAAGTTAAATTTTGTCAAATACTCTTATTTATGTACATCTTTAGAGGAATACGGGTAATTTGACTTGATTACACAGCAAGAGTGTGACCGGCTTTCTAATTAATCTATGAAAAATTATATAATATAAGAATGATAAGTTAATCCCTAGAAGCCAACTTTGAACATTAAATTCAGATAAAGATATGAGACAGCACTACTGCGAACGGAATGGAAGGGATATGTGGGAATATTAACATAAAATTTAGGAAAAAATAAATATACTTACAATGTCGTTGAGAAACAATTAGAGAGGTTTTAAGGGGAAGAAATTACCCTCACTTATAGTGGCCGCATCAGGGGCGATTTTACTGGGCAGGCATTTGTTAGTGTGCTCCAAAATGTAACTGTGCTTATGAAAATAAAGTAAAAACTTCAACACACCTTTACTCGATGCATATCTGCGAAGCACAACCGCATCTAAAGTGGTTTTAGTTTCGTTCGAGAATAAATTGTACAATAATTTTGCTGAGTTTTTGAACATAACAAGTGAGGGAAGACGTACGGCGAGTCTCAACCAGTCTTGAAAGTGGGTATTCCGACAATTCCATCGTCTTTACCAGGATGCAGATAGAAATGTGCTTTCTACTCGGTGTAAATGTATAGGTTATGCAGCGTTTAGGTTAGGCTGTACATGAGCATTGATGTTCGAGAGCTCCCACCATGCACCATGGACAGCCAGAAGTTTGTTTGAATTAGCGCTCCTCATCCTCGAATTCTGCGTGTTTGTCCTCGAGATAAGACTATGTTTGTTGCTCCGAGACGACATGAAGCTATCACACAAGATGGCACGCACAACGATTTACAAGGCAGTTCAATAACATGAAAGGACACATAATTCGAATATTAGTGATTGATTGGGAATTCGAGCTACGACCTAAGTGTTTCCAAAAATTAATTTCAAGGGTTCTTTAGCAGTATGAGCAGTTTAAAAAAAACTAAAATTTTATTTATTTATTTGACAGATAACTAGACCAATTTGATATTTATAATGCGTGTGTTCCGAATTTTATCTCATTGGCATAAATAAAAAGTCAATAGCGAATAAGTTGCTTAAATTAAGGAGATCTCCAATACTTTATTTAGTAGTTGACACGTTGAACGTCTTTGCTTGTACTGGCAAGGGCCAAGAGAACTAACACTAGTTCAGGTGGTTACATTATTAACTTGTATTGTAATAAGTGTTTTTAGCAGTTATGTCATATAATATTAGCGTCATAAAATTAATATACAAGCCTAATATGTTTTTTAAAAAAAACATAACTGTAACTAAATTTTACATCTATTTCGTTCCAATCAGTGCTCTGTTATCTATTTTATATAAATTGAAAATAAA